>MU006803.1:0-98842 GCA_010093635.1 Massarina eburnea CBS 473.64
TAAACGTGTACAGAGGCAGTGAGGGTACAGAGAGTGTTAAGAAATCACGCGTCTTCTTGGAATCACAACAATCCTACGTCAGCACGGCCGGATCAACAGTTGATCCGAGCTAAAACGCCCATTTCTACGCGTCTATTGATCAATTTGACTATCCTTCCTACTATCAACTTCAAAAATCAGCAGAATTGAGCTCGAAATCGTACAGAAATCGTCAAAATTGACTCTCAGAGAGTTGAGAAATCGGCCGTCTTTTCGGCCAAGACGCTAAGGGCGACAGGGGGAGGGGGCAACCCGTTCATGCTCCACCCTTGTATACTATTATTGTATAGATCGCTCGCTGTCGGTAGTGGGAAGGTCTCACGATGGGTAGGCGGCGGTCTGGTGGCCGCTGTCGTCATTGGTTTCCGCCATAGAAACGCCATGGAAACGTACTCGACACGGCCGGCTCCCGTTGGCCAGCGCACCGGCTGCTGGAGCCCAGATTAACTCAATCTCGGTCCTCATTGGGCCGGCGGGAGATATTCGTCGCTGGCTGGCATTGGGAACTCCTTCGCTCACCGCCCTAACCGCATGCGGCTGCTGGCTGCACAAAACCTGATGGACCCGGCCCTACCGCTGGCCGCTGGCCGCCTCGATCGAACACGTCCTGTTCGGAATCTCGATGCCAGAGAGTCGTTCACGTCATAGGCAATAATAACACGGCGCTCCTGCGGGATTCCCAGTAGTAGTGCGGCCTTTTCGACGTGCCAGAGCTTGCAAGACTGTGCATTATTAGATAGGCATGTCTCGGTCTGTATAGCTGCTATGTATTGTTTGCTGCAGTCGGCTCCCAGCCACCCGGCCTCGACGTGCGCTCCAAGCAAGCGAGCGCGGGCTGTTTGCGCCATTCGGGGCGCGCCACAGCGGCCTCCATCGCGATCCACCCCGTCTCTGGCGGCATGCCTCACGTGGATAATGAAGAATCCGGCATTATTCGGCGCACAAAAAGCCTCCACAGGCCGCTCATTATTGTTATCATTACCACCGAGTACCCAGACAGGGGAAGAGTTATGGAGCACCCTACTAACTGGTAGGGAGCACCCCGATAGCGACACGGGCCATTGCACAGACGCCGGATGAAACCTTCAGGACATCCGTTTTGGTGGGGGCTTGTATGGTACAATGTGACAGCCTGGTATTCTATTCTGTACAGCTCATGTAATCGTCGCTTGTAAGGTTTGATTTGTAAGGCTCAATTTTGAGGCTGGGTTTTCGAGTCGCGATAGTACTTTTGGTGTTGTACTTAATTGTTAATAAATCCTATTCTAGTAGTCACGTGCGACATTGATTTGTAGGCATTTAGAGGCTTGATTTAGCGTTTTTAAGGCTTGATTTTCGAGTCGTAATAGAAATCCTAGTGTTGCACTTGATTTATAATAGAAATCCTATCTTAGCAGTAACGTGCGACAGTAATTTAGCGTTTTTAAGGCTTAATTTTCGAGTTGTAATAGAAATCCTAGTGTTATTACTTGTAATAGTACGTTAAAGCTTAATTTGTAGGCCTAATTTAGCGAACGTAAGGCTGTATTTCTAAGTTGTAATAGAAATCCTAGTGTTGTAGTGCTTAATTTAATAGTTAATTAGTTAAAAATTAAGTTAATTAGTTAAAAATTAAGTTGATTTAATAGTTAAGTACTTGATTTAACAGCTAATAAGTTGAAAATTAAGTTAATTTAATAGTTACAGCGTTAAAATAAGTGCTTATTACTAAGAGGGGGGGTTATTATTGTACAAAGTAGTGTTCTGCGCCTATCTAAAGGCCTGCGCAGGTACATAAGCCTAAGGGAGTTACTCTTATAGAGTCTGCTAAGTACTAACTATAGTTACCTATAAATTACTAGGAAACCTAGGCGGCGGAGGGCTGTACGGGGATTAGTAATTTAGTGCTAGCAGTAGCTAGTACTATGCTAAATAAGCTGCCTGTTAATTTAACAGCAGAGGAAAGTCGTATAGGTACTAGTAATTTAGCTCTAGTAGTAGCAGCTAAGTTACCTATTAAGGAGCTAGCTAAGTTACCTGTAGAGTTAATAGCGGAGGAGCTAGCAGAGGAGCTAGTTAAGGAGCTAATGCAGGCCTTCGAGCAGGCCTTTAAGCAGGCCTTTAAGCAGGCGCCTAGGCAGGTACTGTTAATAGAGGCGCCTGTACCTGTACTAGAGTTATAGGTTAATTATTCTCTAGTATAAAGTACTTACCTAAAGAAGGCTCCTAGGGTAGTCCTATACGCTCTAGAAGAGCTACTAGCGCAGGTACTAGGTAATTTAAATTAAGGCGTTTAAATAGGCTAGCATCTCTATAGTTACCTTATACGCTAGTACCTCTAGTATAGTACTGCTAAGTACAACGCCTCTGTACAACGCGTAGCTCTAATAGTTATATAATAGTTAGTAACTAAGGTTGTTATAATTAGTTAACTTACTAATGTACGTAGAAATTAGAGGCCTGTAGAAGTATAGAGTTGTTAAGGCGCTTACTAAGTACATGCTAACAAGGTAGGCCTATTAAGGTAATGTAGAAACGCGTACAGGCACGCAGGCAATAGCCTACTTTAGTTAACTCTTAACGCTTTTCTAAAGTAGCCTTACGTAGTTACTAGGCAACTAATACAAGGCTATATTAAGTAATCCTGCTAATAACTGCGCTAAATAGTAGGTACTAGTAATCGTAGTAGACTTAGTAGTTAGCATGTACGTTAAGGTTCTGTATATGCTCTACATGCTCCTTATAGTAGATATCTAGACGCTAGAAAAGCTAGAGTATATTAGCAGCACTACCTTAGAGCTATTCTTTAATAACCCTGTAAGCTCCTTCTGCTTTTAAAGTAGCTAGAAGTCTAAAGTTAACGTTAGAGTTTACCTAGCAGTTCACTAGGCGCTCTTTATAGTAGTTAAACTAGGTATTGCACAGGTAGTAGTGTACAGTAGTTAACAGGTCCCTAATTAACTTAAGGTTACTCTTAAAGTCTGTAATAGTAGGAGACTCTAGCGTCCTGTAATAGCGCGCTATAAATCGCTTAGTAAAAGGACTGTTAACCTAGTAATTACTATCTTAGAGGCGTTTAAACTCTTACATAGTGCATACGTACGCTAGAACATCCTTATTTATATACTACCTATAGAGAGTAATTCTAGGATAGTTAAATACAGAGTTTAAGGCGTTAATATAGGCATTGTTGTTATCTGTACACTAGAGTAGAGGTTATACGTTCTTAGCATCTAGTTTAGCGCGTAGTTAATTAAGTACCTAGATAAAGGCCTTCTTATCGCGCTAGTACATAAGGCATACCTCTAGGTGTATTATGTAGTTATTGCTATTAGACCCTACTAAATTAAGCAGGGCTATGTTATATTTGTTAGTTTTAAAGGTGCAATCTAGTAGGATTACGTTAGGCAAGGATTTAAAGAGTTGTAGGCAGAGTAGCAAAATAAGTAGTAAGTAGTTAATTCTCTGCTACTTGTCTAAAAGATATCTACGCGTTACTAGATTAGGTTAGCAAATTGCCTATATAGGTATAGCGCGCGCATAATAGAATTTTAAAAACACTAGGAAAGACTTACAGATAGTAGTACCTAGCCTGCTTACAGGCCTTAAATAATACCTTAACCTTTAACTTATTGCCTATCTCTGCCCTCTGCTAGGCCTAGTACTCGTTCTTCACGTCCTAACGCGTCTAATTTAACCCTAGAAACTCTTCCTTTATTAACAACAGCGCCTGTTTAGCTCCCTAGGTTAATAGCTAGAGTCTTTAAAGTCTCTGCCTTATCTTATCTGTACGCGTTGCCTTTCGAGTACTAGCAAATGCCTATCGCGAGGCCTCTAGCAGATAGTTATAGACTATTAATTTCTAAGCAGTTGCGTGTAGGACTTGCTATGTATAGTTCTCTACGTTAGTATAGTCTTTAGCAGCTATCTAGAACTGTATTTAGCAACTAATCTTTATAGATAAGGCTCTCTAACGCTTACGCTTATGCTTAGGGATCTTGCACGTGTTATCTAGCTTACTAAAGTAACTACAAGTTATATAGAGCTTCTAATAAGCTTTTAAATTCTATTTAAGCTGTACGTATTAAACTCCGCAGTCTAAACCCTAGGTAATAACAGCTTTCTCTACTATCCCTAGGGTATTATACGACTGTTTAGGCAGCAGCTTATAGTTATAAGGCTCGCAGCTAACTTTATAGAGGCGTGTTAAATTAAAATTAGCGTCTATAGGCTTACGTAACGTATGTTAGCGTTATACTATTACGTCTGCTTATACAGGCGCTCGCGACTCTAGAGCGCGCGCTTAAGGTAATAACTAAGATAGAGGCTAGCTCTTATTATCTAAAAACTTATTAAGAGAACTAACTTCGCTAGCATCTAAAGGAGCTAGTAAGGCAGGGCGACTAGGAGCATTAACTTTAGAGTCTTTAGTACTAGACTCCTACTTAAATTTGCTGTTAAGCTGCAACTCTAAGATAGGCGTAGGCGTAGGCGATAGAGACGACATAATAATAGCTTTAAATACACAACAATTATACCTAGTAAGCAGTAATTTTAGATATTAAGAGAGAGAAGGATAGCTAGCGCGCGAGGCACGCGTAGCTTGTTTACTATTAGACAATTCTCTAGACCTACTTTAAAAACTCTGTAACGCTAAGAAAACTCTGTAATACTAGGGAAACTCTATACAGAAGGCCTTACGTTAGTATCTACTACCTTAAATCTAGGGATTTTAGTGTTTCTGCGTAGTTAGGACGACTGTACGCATTCTAGTGTACTTTTCTTAATAGTATAACACTAAAAGTACAACACTAAAAGTACTATCGCGACTTGAAAATCTAGCCTTAAAATTAAGCCTTATAAATTAAGCTTTAACGTACTATTATTGCAAGTACAACACTAAAAGTACTATTGCAACTTAAAAACCTAGCCTTAAAATTAAGCCTTACAAATTAAACCTTACGAGCGACGATTACATAAGCTGTACAGAATAGAATACCAGGCTGTCACATTGTACTATACAAGCCCCTACTAAAACAGATGTCCTGAAGGTTTCATCCGGCGTCTGTGCAATGGCCCGTGTCGCTATCAGGGTGCTCCCTACCAGTTAGTAGGGTGCTCCATAACTCCTGCCCCCAGACAGGGCAGACCCCACCACTTTTCCGGTGAGTCGGCGACCCCTCATCTGCACGCCAGTCAGACGCTTGCAGGGAAGCACGCTCTTAGAAGACTAAAACCCAGAACGTCACCGCGTGCTTCCCGGTCAACGCGACCGTAAACAAAGCCCTCAGCCGACCTGTTACGTGGTCTCGTGACCCCGTTGCCCAGTGATGTCCGTCCGACAGGGTTGTGAGAATCCTACCCCAGACCCGCTTCGAAAGCTGCTGTTTCAACACCCATGGTCTTGCAGGTCTCAGCATTATTTAGGCCATGGCCATCCGAGCCGTTCATGACAAGTTTGGCAGAATTTTCATGCCTCATGTCGCCCAAAGTGCGCCGTCGAGACATCCGTCGTAGGAGGAAACTCGTCCGTCTACCGACCGTGGTAGATCACCAGTGCCAGCCTCCTACCACCTAGGTGTAGTGGGGTCTGGACTATCTAGTAATGCCACCTGATACTTCCTTGTCCGCACGGCATCGGCCCATTGTTCGAAGTCTCCCGTAAGATTTCAGAGCCTGCCAATCAAGCCCGGAGTCACCTTCTCAGCTCGCCTGTCAATTTATTCGTTGCAGCTCCGGGTTTCACATGTCGTAATGGCGCAAACGAACCAAGGGGCAAGCTGATCTGCGAACAGCGCCCGAGGTCCCTAGCTAATAATGAAGAAGCGGCAAGACAACACGGAAGGCCAGCTATCAGTCCTCAAGTGGGGTGAGCCAGAGCTTCATGTTTGATGTTTGACAGATTGTGAAGCGTCGGATGAAGGTGAGCAAGTCATTTGTCGGCATTATTCGCGGAGCTGTCATGGTCTTTTCGCAACCTAGGACATGCTTGGTCGCACTTCTTGTGTGAGCGCGGTGCAGTGGGCAATCAGGGGGAGGGGAGAGTTGGGAGTTGAGTTCCTGGCTGGAGCTATAGCTTGAGCACGGGCCGTCCCGCAGAAACGTTCTTCCGTTTATCGATAACGACCAAGAACTTTTTCCTTCTCCATCAACAACATACGGCCGACGTAAGGCATTGCCAATCGCGTAGTAATACTTCGAAATGGGCAAGAAAGGTCATAAAAGGGATCGCGAGGAGTTCCTGGAGGGTGCCGGCGCAGGGGAGCCTGCGAAACGGAAACGTCAAGTTACCGACGACAAGCTCCAGCTTTACAAGCTTTACGAAAACCTCGCAGCAGAGTCGGATGAAATACGCCTGGAGGCCGCTCAGCAGCTCATCATCAAGTTCTCGCCCGACAATGGCCCTTCCGCGAGCGAAGTACAGGAAGTACTGAATCGTTTGATCCGAGGTCTATGCACCCAACGCAAAGCCGCCAGACTTGGATTCTGTGTCACTCTCACAGAAATGTTGCGCCAATTTCTCGCGCCGTCCAAAACCGCTGTTGAAGGTCTGGACCTCGATGTAGACTCATTCCTGAAGAGAGTGGAGCGGCAGACGAAGGTTGAGGGCAATGTAGCCGGCGTTGTAAGGAACCGAACCGGCCCGACATGACATGGACTGACGTTATTATCAGGAACGGAGAGATCACCTCATCGGAAAGCTGTTCGCCTACAAAGCCATCATGCAATCATCCATCCTGATAGAACCTCAGTTGCTGCTAGAAGGCTGGAATGAGCTGCTGGACCGCATCTACGGAATGGCACGCGACATACCATGGTTACGCGAAGAATGCGGCCTGATTCTAGTCCAAGCTATCGAAAGCTTGAATCCGAAAGCCGATCTCGAACTTTGTGCTCAAGGCCTTGTACAACGTCTGCTCTCGTCCAATCTGGTCAACACACCCGAAGGAGTAGCTATCTGGCTCACATTGAAGGCATCAAAGTACGAAGGAGTACTTCCCGAGAAGATATGGCATAATAATGATCCTCTTTCGAAGAAGGAGAGGATGCGTCTTGCAAAGGTCTTGCGAGAGAACTTCAGGGGCTCTTCGGAGGATGGCAAAATCGAGGATATCAAGTCGGCAGCGGCCCACCCGAATCCTTCCTTCGCCTGGGACATGTTGTTGCTGAAAGTGCTTCAAATGGACAACACAGCTCAGCCGGATCGCAAGGATTCCGAGAAATCGGAATTCGCCCGATTCTGGCTCGACACTGTTGACGGTAAGCCCGGCCTCCAAAGCTTTGGAATAACAACTAATTATTTGTAGCGCATCTATTTGGATCGTCTTCCACTCACGAGCGAAAATCATGGGGATTTAAGCTCTTCACGAAGATGGTTGGACAAGTGCCAGATTGGGCTATTTCTGCACTGTTTAGTCCGAACTTGATGCGTACTCTACTGAACCAGACTAAGAAGGAAAGCCGTCTTCTACATGCAGCAGCCCTGAGTGCATGGAAAGCTCTTCCCAGTCGAGCGCAGCAATCACCCAGCTCTGCTTATAGCCTTGTCGTAGGACTCACTTCGAAGAACAGTACTGCAGATTTTGACAATTTCACGAAAGCGAAGGCGCTGGAACAGATTCTACTCGAGGCTGATGACAGCGGTCTACGGAAGATTGTACGGCACTTGCACTCTCTCATCATTCGCCCTGAAACTTCTGAGCAGTCTGTCGCAGATCACCGGCGACAGACTATTGTAGACCTTCTCTTAGGCGTTATTCGGCAGTATAAGCGCTACGAGGCTATGTCTATCGACGTCTTGGAAAAAGACAATTGGCTCCAAAACATCATCGAGCTTATGGTAGAACACGCATACTTTGTGCCAAATCAAAGCGCAAAAACCCGCAAAGTACCTTTGCCTCCTATCAGTGAGACCGGTCGGAAGATGTTTCAAGAACGTCTGTCTTCTGCTCTCACGCGACTACTAAGCGTCAAAACCGGAACCGATATGTCATTTGGATTGATAGTGATCCAGATGATACAGGCGAAAGCCACAACTTCAAAGTCGTTAAAACTGCTATTTGAAGCAGATGATTCGGTTGCCGAAACGATTGATAAAGCATCCAAGACACTCGACAACATCATTGCAACGGTAAGCATGTGGTCCTTTTTGAGGAGGCACCGCTAACAAGAAAAAACAGGGCTCGACAACAAACCAAACATCCGCTGCTCGAGGTTTCCTACTCCTCTACACATTCACATTTCTGCAAATATACAACGGGGACACGGACGCCGTGATGATGTTGGATGATATCGACGCTTCCAGAAAAGCGGTTCTGAACTCAGCCAAGGGGTCTGCAACCGATGGCCAAGACGGGTTCGTCGAGATATTGCTATCATTTCTTGGCAACCCCCGTACGCTTTTCCACAAGATTGCGAACGAAGCCTTCGCGACGTTTGCCTCGGAATTGAGCCCCGGGGGGTTGCAGTCATTGACGGATATTCTCAACACTGAGGAGACCCTTGAAGGCCAAAAGCAACTGTTCGCACAAAACGACGAGGTAGAAGAAGCCGACGAGATGGATTCAGACGAAGACTTGGAAGATGCATCTGATGTAGAGATGACAGGTGGTGGTTCTGAAAGTGGGTCTTCGAGCGATGGAGACAGCGGTTCTGAGGACGCCGACGACAGCAGTGAAGAGGACGAGGAACTCACGCAGTTCAACAACATGTTGGCCTTGACACTGCAAACCTCCAAGCCAAAGACCAACGGCGAGGAGGGCGAGGCAGACGAGGAGACTTCGGACGATTCAGACATGGACGACGAACAGATGATGGCGTTAGATCCTCATCTCTCGAGCATTTTCAAGCAGCGGAGCCAGATAACCGGGAAGAAGGAGCGCAAAAACGCGAAAGACAACATGGTGCAGTTCAAGTCACGGGTGCTCGATCTGCTAGCCATCTTTTTGGATAAGCAGTACTCGAATGATCTTACTTTGGATGTACTGATCCCCGTGGTGCGGCTCACGCGAGCCAGTGCCAACAAGCAGCTTTCAGACAAAGGCTCCAAGCTGCTGAAGACGACATTCGACACCCACACCAAACAGAAGACACCTCTGCCTCGACCTGCTGATGTCAAGTCGGCTGTCGAGGTTCTGAGGAGCCTTCACGAGGAGGCTAGGCTGGGCGGCGGGGCGATGGTGCACGCGAACGTATGCAGCGCAGCGAGTCTGCATCTTGTCAGGGTCCTGGTCGGACTCGACAGGGAGAACTACGGCAGGGTGGCTGATGTGTATATGGAGAGTCAGAAGCAGTGGTTCAAGGAAGAGTCTTCGATGCAGCCGGTGCTCTTCTCGCAGTTCCTGAACTGGTCTGTGCAATACCGGACGAAAAGTAGATAAAACACGCCGTATGGTGTACTACACAATGTATCAAGTAGATGTGGTTTTTGTGGTTTTTGTGGTGTGGCTGAGGCGTTCCTGACTGTGCCTGACTGCCCCACCAAAGCGTCATACCACCTACCATTCGATGCTTACCCAGGCGTTTGTCCTAACTTTACTTGCACATCACAGCTATCCACCACACAAAACCCTAGCCCACGGCCCAACAGCACTGCACCCCCGCCCGCTTTGCCCTGCCCTGTCTTCCTCCACCGCTGGAGATGGCTTGCACGCACATTAACGCGTCAGGTTCGTGCCCCGCCCTGCCCCGCGTCCATCGAGCCAGCTAACAATTTCTAGAGCTTCGCGCGCCGGGCGCTACTCAGTCGGTCTACCGCGAGGATTGCACGCAATGCTTCGACTCGATCGTGAGCAGGACCCCCCGCGAAGCTCCTCGAGGCCCATCGCGCCCATGTTCGGGCAGGCTGACTGGAGCGTAGGACGACCCGAGCGGCCTGGATGTGTGCCTCTTCTGCTTCAACGGAGGTTGTACGAACGACCGTAGCCATGCCGCCCTCCACTTCTCTGCCACGGCGCACCCCCTCGTGCTCAACATCAAGCGAACGCGCAAGAAGGTGAAGCGCGAGGAGCCGCCGCAGAAGATGACCAAGCTTGCCATTGCCGCCGAGACCGAAGCCGACCGCTACGACACCACCACCCGGATCAAGTGCTACGAGTGCGGTGTCGACAATGTCGAAAAGGGCACCGGCAAGCTGTCCGAGGTCGTCGATGCCGTGCTCAAGGCAAACACATTCGCCCAGCAGGCCGAGGTCAAGGCTTGGGAGCAGGAGCTGACGGCTTGCGAGCACACCCTGTACGTGGAGCAGGATGCGGCGAGGCCCATAGAGCAGAGCCTGGGCCACTGCTCCGCGTGCGAGCTCAATGAGAACCTGTGGCTCTGCCTGGCCTGTGGCAATCTGGGCTGCGGACGAGCTCAGTTTGGCGGCATCGGCGGCAATTCGCACGGCCTGGCACACACGACATCCACAGGGCACCCCGTCGCCGTCAAGCTGGGGTCACTGACGGCCGACGGGACCGCCGACATCTACTGCTATTCGTGTGACGAAGAGCGAGTCGACCCGGAGCTGCCAAACCATCTACTACATTGGGGCATCAACATCAAGGATAGGATCAAGACCGAGAAGAGCCTACAGGAGATGCAGCTCGAGCAGAACCTCCTCTGGGAGTTCTCCATGACGACGGATGACGGAAAGGAGATGAAGCCACTGTTTGGTCCCGGCTTCACTGGCTTGAAGAACCTGGGCAACAGCTGCTACCTCGCCAGCACGCTGCAGGCTCTGTTCTCCATGCCAGAGTTTGCAGAGCGGTACTATTTCCCGGATCAAGCCCCGCCAGCCACACCACACCCAGCCGAAGATCTAGAGACCCAGCTTCGCAAAGTCGCCGATGGCCTGCTGTCCGGACGCTATTCTAAACCTGACAGCGATGTCATCGTTTCTGAACACACGCCTGAGGTCCCGCACCAAAAGGGGCTGGCTCCTGCGATGCTGAAACATCTCATTGGACGCGGCCATGCTGAGTTCTCTACGATGCGCCAGCAGGATGCCTTTGAGTTGTTGCTGCATCTGCTCAAGCTGCTGTCACGGACACAGCACGTTGCACCCCTCAAGGATCCCGTCGATGCGTTTAGGTTCGTGATGGAGCAGCGATTACAATGCCTCGGCTGCAAAAAGGTTCGATATCGTGAGGATGAACAGGAGAACATTTCGATACCGGTGCCAATTCGGAGAATACCCAAGGACAATTCAATGGAGTTGACGGACAGCCAGGGCAAGGAGGAAGTGAAGGAAGAGTTCGAAGCAGTCACAATGAAGGAGTGTTTGGATATATTCACTGCGGATGAGCAGGTCGAGCTCACTTGTGGCGCATGTGGAAGTAAGGGATTCGCGAAGAGGAGCATGTTCAAGACTGTCCCAGCAGTGCTAGCTGTGAATGCACGCCGCTTCGAGGTTGTCAACTGGGTGCCCACAAAGCAGGACGTCCCCGTCATTGTCGACGACGCGTCGTTCTCATTCGACGCGTACATGTCAAAGGGTCTTCAGGATGGGGAGGAACTTCTCCCCGAAGATGCTGACAGTGGAGGCGCAGCCAACAAATGGGTCCCGAACGAAGCAGGGCTGTCGATGCTTGAAGCCATGGGATTCCCGCGGGTAAGGTGCGAGAAGGCTCTGCACGCGACCGGTAACTCCGACCCCGAAGCCGCATCCAACTGGCTGTTCGGTCACATGGACGACCCGGACATCGATATGCCCGTGGACTTCAATGCTGGAAGCGGAGGTGGCACTGCAGCGGTTGATCCAGAGAAAATTGAGAACCTTGGTGCCATGGGCTTCAGCGCACCACAGGCACGTCAAGCATTGAAGGAGACCGGGGGCGACATGGAGCGAGCAGTCGACTGGCTGTTTAGCCATCCCGATGCCACTGGCGACTTTGACGCGGATGGAAGCTCGGAGGTACGTCTCTTGTCCAAATAAGCCGAGTTCACCGATCTCAGAGCAGAGCTAACAACACTTTGCAGGCACCCGCTGCGGCTGCAGCGAAACAAAGGGCAGGCAGCGACAAGCTGCCGGCCAGCTTCCAATTGCAGTCGATTGTATGTCACAAGGGTAGTTCGATTCACGCTGGGTACGTTTTCCTATTTGAGATATCTCGACACGTTCATAACAGTGCTACAGCCACTACGTCGCCTTCATCCGCAAACAACTTCCCGACGAGCAGTCGGATTCGTGGGTGCTCTTCAATGACGAGAAGGTAGCCAAGGCTGGTGACGTAGAGGAGATGAAGAAGTTTGCATATGTGTATTTCTTCAGGCGTTTGTAAGACGGCGGTCTAGGCGGAGACTAGCTCTAAGCATTGCGGATGGCGCTTGAGACGGCGGACTGCCTCGGATAATCTGGGATTTTGTGTCACGATGGCCGGGCGAGGATACATTTAGACAGCACAGCAGTGCGCAAAAGCTCTGCGCCTGAATACGGAGACAATAATTACTTGAGACGACATTTGATCAGATAAGATGAAGCGTTCAGGATGCCATGGTGACGAATAATGGTGAACGGCACTCGGCGATGCACGGGCCACCTGATGTAATGGGGCAAACCCCACGCAGCTTAAAGAAGCTTGGTCGACTGTATCCGCGGCCTTTTCTTCCAGACATCCATCGTCGTCACCACGTACCACACACCATTACCTTTGACCATTCCCCCTAGACCTCAACTCTCAACACTCTCAACACCCATCACAGCCACCCGCTACTCCGTCCATCGCCATGTTCAGGAGAATCGCAAGCACAGTGCCCGCCCAGGTGGGCAGGATAGCAGCAGCAAGCGTGCGGCCGAGTATCGTAGGCCCCGTCCGCACAGCAGCACCGGCCATCGTGTTGGGTGGCGGACGGCGACAGTACCACGAAAAAGATGAGTAGCCCCTTGCGCGGCCCTTTGCGCAGCCCCGCGACGGCCACGAACGTCCAGCTAACGCCCCCTCACTGCTAGACCACTACAACAAGCCGCGCAATGTGGGCTCCATGTCCAAGGCTGACACGGACGTCGGAACCGGCCTTGTCGGCGCGCCGGCGTGCGGCGACGTCATGAAGCTCCAGATCCGTGTCGACCCCAATGACAACACCATTTCCGATGTCAAGTTCAAGACGTTCGGCTGCGGGAGCGCCATTGCGAGTTCGAGCTACCTGACGGAGCTGGTGAGGGGCATGACGCTGGAGGACGCGGCGAAGATCCGGAATACCGAGATTGCCAAGGAGCTTTGTTTGCCGCCTGTCAAGCGTGAGTATAGCCCTGTTCTGTGGTAGAATGGCGATGGAACGAGAACTGACTGGACAGTGCACTGCTCCATGCTTGCCGAAGATGCCATCAAATCCGCCATCTCGAACTACTACACCAAGAACCCTAGCGCACGGAAAACAGACCTCGGTGGCACGTCGGCGCCGCTACCCAAGGTCGAGATCGAGACTGTGACCGAGCCTGCCACTGCGACCGCCTAAGGAAGGAGAATGACAAATTGATAGCACGGGGGTAGGGGAAGGAGATGTAAAGATGTACATTACAACTTGCGTCCAGCTCATTTTTTTTAAACGTTTTGTGGAATCAGGTCCTTCGCTTCGGTTGTGTCCTCTGGAGTTTTCGAGCGTTTGGGTTGGACATTTGGGTTTGCGTGGACATTTCTTGAGTGATCAGACACGCACCTCTCCAGATGTCTTATCGGCATAAGAAAGAAATCATGTGTTGAAAATAAAAACCTCTCTTTTGATACATGCCGTTTTAAGTAAATGTGAATGTCGGATGATGGGTGAATACGTGTGTTACTATGAAGGGTCGTCCCGTTATATACGAGCACCTTTGGTTTTACTGATCAGGAATTTTTCTGACATGAGTCTCACGCCACATTTTTTGGTTTTGTCGGCTGCGGCTGCCGGCCTTGGAAGTGAGGAAGGAACGTTGGGCTTTCTTCTTCTTTCTTCTTTTTTATACTTGTTTTATTTGTTGTGATGGTGTAAAGCGGAGCCGCTATGGACAGTGAAGGCATTCACAACCTCCAGCCCATCTCAACAAGATTCGGAAGATGAATCCCACACTCCTCATCCTTCTTACTCAACGTCTGGCGATTAACGACCACCATATCAGCCATACCGAGACCATGCGGAGCCGGTACAGGCAGGGACTGCGAAGGGGGCCCTTTCCTCTTGCTCTTGGTCGCCGGCGCTAACCGATTCCCTCCACGACTCACCCCCATCGGCTCGCCCTCAAAGCGTCCACAGTCTTCATCAAACGTCATCAGACCTCCAGACTTCCTCCCCTTCGCCGCACCAACAGCCTCAATCAACACATCCTCCTCACTCTTCCCCGCCAAGTGCCCACGTACCCACACCTTCTCATCCACAACCTCCCAATCCGCCTCCTCACCAATATGCAACTTAAAGCCCCCCACCATCCCACCACCACCCTCACCACCGCCCGCCCCATGAGTAAACACCCCCACGCCATCCAGCCCGGGGGTAGAACACCAAGACCCCGTATCACCCGACGCCACCTTCCCAATCCCCCTCCCAGGCGCATACCTCAAAGTCTTATCAATCGTAGCCTGGAACCCAGCTTCCAACCTCCCTCCCCCGCGTCCAACCACGAACTCGACAATCCCCACGCCCCGGATCCCGAGAAGTGCTCGAGCGAAAGCGCGCTCGGTACTATGAACCTTGAAGAAACCCCGTGTCGGATCCACCACCCCATCTCCACCTTCCCCATCAACCTCCCCCTCCCCCCGCGTAACCAAACAATACCTCCACCTAGTAACCAACGTCTTCCCACCCACACAAACCCGCACCCCCCTCAACCGATGCGGATTCGTCCCCTCATCACCATTCGGATGGAAACATGTCAGGAACGCCGCGAGCCGATCTTCTTCTTTCCCGTTCAGTGCGTTGGCGTCGCCGTTGAGATGGATTTCTAACACTCCGTAGCGCGATACGGAGGCGGTGCCGGTGTTGGTGGCTATCCAGCTGTGGAAGGTGCGGTCTTTGGTCGTGGCGAGGAGGATGTGGTCGTGGTCGTGGGAGGAGGAGGGAGAGGAGGAGGGGGTGGTGTTGGATGGGGTTGGAGACATTAGTTGGTGAGAGGGAGGGGGTAAGGAGGAGTTAGGAGTCGTTGTCGTGCGGCTGTATATCTCAGCGTTAGTGTCTTCCAAATTCGAGTTCATCAGACATATTCGGCGGTCGCACATACATAGCTGCTGCGCAAATCTGCGGTTCTGCTCGCGAAGAAGATGTTAGGAGTTGATGTAGAACTCTATGCTACTCTTGCTGAGGGGGGCGAGCGATCCATAGATACAAGTCCGAGCTTAAATACCCACGGGAGCGTAGAAAGAAAGGGAAGGTGGATACGGGGGATCTCGGAATGCGCTAAGTCGTTTCGGGAAATACGAGTGAATGCACGGCAAGGAACATGGCGGGAGGAATGACTGGGAGAAAGTAAGGAAATAATCTTAATGGATCAGCTTATGTGAATGTTGTTCACAGACCGAGAACCGGTATAACTCTCTAAAAGCCATCTCGCCTTGGGTTTTTTGCATATACTTGTCTGGACATGTGCAAACGGTCCAGGAAACTCCATGTGGCTGAGTGAACCACCGAAAAAAACAGAGGGGGAGAAACGATGACAATGAAACCTGACCGACGTGGCCGGGGTCACAAGACTCGGAATTTGCCTACACCGTCTCTAGAAGCTACCGATTCGTCTTCACTCTCGTGTCGTATCTGTCGTACGCCCTCCACCACAGGGCCACATTTGCCGCGACCAAAAGATCCACCATTTTCAGCCCTTCATCTTCAACAATGAGCTTTCCGAGCTTCGCGTCCTTGCCGCCGAAACCTCCTCCTGCATACTCTTGGCCCAGTGTCAGGTCCATCCGCTCGAAAGCGCCCATTACTTCCTGGGCACTGCTGTAGCCGCGCGTATCAGACACGGAAGAGTTGTGGCGGCTGTGTCGCGGCCGATGGAAGATGGAGGATCTCTTAGATTCCTCGCCTCTGGGCGTCGAAGCTTTTGTTGCGGCCGGAAGATTGAACCGTAGCTCACTGACAGGCAGTGAGACCGGTGGTGCTCCTTGGAGACCGGGAACGATGTGTCGACACTACATGTTGTGGATTAATCCTATGTACTTTACGGGGAGAGATGGTGCCTACCTTCAATGACCCTCCACCGGCACCAGTGGTAAACTCACAGCGTCCGTTCCATGGGCTCATGAATACATATCCACGAAAGCTGGTCTGCCTTTCTGATGTCGGGATTGTACTGTAGGATTGACTGTCACGCGAAAGAGGCGACGTAGGGATAGGGCGAAGGTCTGCGGATGAACGTTGCATACCCTCAATACTACTCCTGGGACTGCCGTTGGACATGCTTGAATCATGCGAGTTCAATTTTCGGTGCCCAAAACCGCCGCGCGGGTCATTTGCTCCTTCCATCCATAAGCGCCGACGAAATATGTTAGACACCCTCTCGTCATGAGGCTTCGGGGCATTGGGTTGAGGTGCATTTGGGTCGACGAACAGTTCGGGGTCACGGTTGTGTAATGCTGGTGGGCGCTCTAAGCCTGTATGCAAGAACTTGGAGTAACCGGGATTCAAGACATCAATATACATTGGCGCTCCAATTGGTCTTTTGTTAGGGGCGTTCAATGTAGAAGAAGACATGTCTAAACTGAGAGGGTCGTTGATACGAGCGACATTCCATTGCGCTCCTGATGCTGGATCACGACGAATGAGCGTCAAGGACGTTCCTGGTGGACGCGGCTGATCAGCTGAGGCTCGCGAAGAGATTGACGGCCTCTGATTTTCGGATTGAAGCTGCATGGAATCGAATGAACGCCGGGGAGTATAATCTGGTCCCAGATGCTCTGATCCTGAATGGGCATAGCCGGCAGCAGCAATATTCTGTCTGCTATCGAAACCATTCACAGGAGCCAGTGTTCCAGGCATAGGCTTCCGTTGGGGAAGTGGTGCTCCCGGGACGCTTGGGATGGCTTTGCGCTGTATTGCTGGTAATTGGTGGTCGTAATTCGGGTCCCGAGGAAATGCGGTTGGGGCATAGTCAACGAGCAGGCTGTCTTCCGGATGATCCATGTGAACGAAATACAGCGAGGTCTCGATATCCTCTGCCGTGACCACTCTGTCCCTAGGCTTTATTGGCGAAAGAAATATATCTACGACACGATTAGGGCTCGATCGTGCTCATGATGATGGCAGCCGTACCTCTACTGCCAGGCACTCGTGCAATGTACAAAACCAGCGGGTCCTGCTTCCCATGGGTTGGATTCCTTGGATAAGACGGGGGGTTGGAAGCAAGCGCTGTGAGAGAGGACAGAGACTTGGCCTCGATGGGTGACGGCAGTGACATGGCAGCGATGGACTTGAAATAGCAAAGACTGCAGAGACAGAAGAAAAGGTTGCTACTTAAGCTGGAGATAGTTTCCTAGATAAGATACAGAGCGCTGAGCGGAAGCGGCCGTCGAGTGAGTGCACTTCGTAGTGGTGTTGTTCCGGTCCTGTCGTGGGCTAGAGGCAAGTGTATGGTATCTAGTGTACCTCCGGTGGTACGGTAGGTACGGTAGGTGCGAGTATGTAGTGGGTTGACCGCCAAGGCGTTTGCTATTGGCTGAGGCGAAGGCGGTGACGACCCACCGAACTCTTGGCGCCGTATTTTTTGATGCGGAAAATCCAAGGCTGCAGGGAGGAAGTGCACACGACAGTGGAACCCAACTTTTCCCACCGGCCCGCCAGCAGTACATTATTCGCATCGGACAGGGGAGAGACGCCTCTACCGCAGTTTGTCTTGCCACTGCCACCTCGCTACACCGCTACACAGCCATGGGCGACGATCTCGAGGCAAGCAGCACCGCGGCCCCCGCATCGTTATGTCGTATGTCGCTGACTTCGACGTGTAGGCTCGTCTGAAGAGCCATGCAAAGGCCTTTGAGGGGCTCATGTCTCTGATCCCCGCCCAGGACTACTACGGCAAGGACGAAAGTATCACCAGTGTACGTGCAACCCGCCGCTCTGCACCTCTGCCGGCCAGCGCTAAGCTACTTTGTAGACCCAATGGATGAAGACCAAGAAGCAGACGAAAGAAGAGCGACGAGCTGCTAAGCGTGCGAAACTGGATCCCGCCAATCATAAGAGCGCCAAAGACGTCATGGACGAGAATGCGCGGAAGCGGAAGCGCGAGCTCGAAGGCGGCGACGACTCCTCCGAGCTGGAGCTGGACGGCGAGAAAGAGAAGCCGAGAGAGGGCATGAAGGTCAAGAAGCAGAAGACTGCCGAGGAGTCCCGCGTCGATGCGCAGAAGAAGAAGGATGCACAGACGGAGAAGCGCAAACAGAAGCGCGAGCGGCAGAACGCGCAAAAAGAACAGAATCAGCAGAAGCAGCAGGAAAAGAAGGCCCAGCAGGTGGAGTTCAGCAACACGTTGACCAGCGAGAAGGAATCAAGCGACGAGGCAGAGTCCGAATGGGAGGACGAAAACGGAGCTGCGGGAGACCGCATCGAGTCCATGGACGTCAGCGGCCTAGTGGAAGATACTGCCACGCCATCTGCCGTAGAATCCAACGACTCTACAGCTTCCACAGTTTCCGCCGCCTCGTCGTCGTCGTCGATACCTACCAGCGCCCAAGAATCCACCGAGAAGGCGGCCGCCGTTCATGTCCCCCCCAAACAACACGAGGATTTCCGAGCCCGACTTCTAGCCAAGCTCTCGACTCTGCGAGCAGCGAGGAAAGCCGAAGGTCCACAGGGCCAACCCGCCAAGAACCGAGCAGAACTAATCGAAGCACGGAGAAAGAAGGAAGCCAACCGGAAAGCTGCCAAAAAGGCCCAGAAGCAGCTTGTGAAGGAAGATGCCGAGCGTGTCGAGGCCGAGGATCAGCTTGAACGGATAAGAGGAGGTTCCGGTTCGCCTTCAGTCGCCTTCTCCGAGCAAGATAGAAACTTCAACTTCGGCCGTGTGGCGTGGAACGACGGACAGCAACTGGAAGGGGGCCTCGCCGGCTTTCTCGAGTCGAAGAAGAGAAAAGGCAAATCCGATCCAAAGACTGCGCTTGAGGCTGCCAAGAACAAACAGGCGCGGCTTAGCGGGCTGGACGAGAACAAGCGGAAAGAGATCGAGGAGAAGGATCTGTGGCTCGATGCGAAGAAGAGGGCGCAGGGAGAGCGAGTGCACAACGACCCGAAGCTGCTCAAGAAGAGCGTGAAGAGGCTCGAAAAGGGCAAGTTGAAGAGCGAGAAGGAGTGGAACGATCGGAAAGCGAACGTGGAAAAGGGCAAGGAGGCTAAGCAGAAGAAGAGAGAGACGAACTTGAAAAAGCGGAGAGATGAGAAGGGCGTCAAGGGGAAGAAGAAGCCGGGCAAAAAGGTGGTCAAGGGAAAAGGCAAAAGGGCAGGGTTTGAAGGATCATTGAAGAAGTAGGGAGCATTTTCTTTTAATCTTGGTCCACGGGTATGCACGGGTTGATGTCGAATACCAAGTTTTTTATTTTGTATCAACGGAGCATAGCGAGTTGATCCTAACAATAAATGTACTGAACATGAATCTATTGTGGTCCAGTATATATGCACACGACGCCAGGTCACAGATAAAGAGCCAAACGAAGGCGACACAAATGAAACTGAAGTTGCTGGATACTCTGAACAGTCCCTACTATCTACACACGGGGCAGTCAAGCTGCCTGCCGTTACCGGTACGGGGCGTCAGCGCGGGCAGCGGCTGCAATCTCAGGCTCCCACTTGTCACCGTTTGACAGGAGCTTCTCCTTGTTGTATAGAAGCTCCTCTCGTGTCTCCGTCGCATACTCGGCGTTGGGCCCTATTTTCAAATTAGCACATGGTTTTGCGAAGTGTGATATGCGACCTACCCTCCACAATGGCATCGACCGGGCAGCTCTCCTGGCACATGCCGCAGTAGATGCACTTGGTCATGTCGATGTCGTATCTCGTGGTCCTCCTGCTGCCGTCCATACGCTCTTCGGCCTCGATTGTGATCGCCTGCGCCGGGCAGATGGCCTCGCAGAGCTTGCAAGCAATGCAGCGCTCCTCGCCCGTAGGGTACCGTCGCAGAGCGTGCTCGCCTCGGAAGCGGGGCGAAATGGGGCCCTTTTCAAAGGGGTAGAAGATGGTGTACCTTGCACCTGGTCAGAACACGCGTTCCTCCACTTCCCATGCAGGCACAGGTGCAATTGGAGGTACTCACGGAGGTCGGAAAAACTGCTCCATGCAAACATACATGCCGCGGAACATCTCGAGCAGCAAGAAGTACTTGCCCGCGCGGTCCAATGATGACTCGCCTTCATCCCATCTCTTCGCCGGAGGTAACCGGAATCCCGGCGGCGGCGGTCCTGCCGGGGTGGCGGCGCGAGCAAAGGTGGTAGAGAAGAGGGCGATGGTGGCGGGCGTGGGCAGACGGCCCGGCGCGGAGTAGGAGGGTCGCAGGAGGGTGGAGGCTGGCCGGGCGCGCACCAGCATCGTCAGCGGCTTTGTGCTGGCCATTGTGGGCGCGGGAGAGTCGCAGGTCGAGGGGGTGGTCGATTGCTGTGAGGGTGCGGTCGAGGACGCTTGACAGGGCGTCTGTAACGAGCCGACTGTGATTGGTCGTTGTCTTTCCTACGTCAACCTGTGTAGGTGCACCGAATGGCTAACTGTGGGGGTGACTTTGGGGTCAGAGACATTCAAGAGTCTTGTGTCAACTCTCCCATCGACGTCGAGACCAGGGAGCAGTGGTGGCAGTTACATTCCTCTGACGTCGTGCGCGCGGTCGACCTCTCAGGACGAGAGTGACTAAGCAGTGCCTCCGGGCCCCGGCGCTCGAAAAGCTAAGCGGTACCACCTAGAAGCCGAGCAACTTCATTCACCTCCCCCACGACCAGCACCAGCACACGCCTCACATCCGCGAACCCTCCCACAATGTTCCGAACAGCTCTTCTCCGGTCAGCAAGGCACGCCGTCCGCGCCGCGCCCCGGTACCAGTCCACAATTGCTCGCCCCGCCGCGCGAAGCTCCCCGTTCCAGTCCAAGCACATTGCCCCCGCCGCGCGCTTCCAGGCAGTGCGCTGCTATTCCGCCCACGCTGGCCTCACAAGGGACGAGGTTGAGGGCCGGATAATGGATCTGCTGAAGAACTTTGACAAGGTAACGACGGTCCGATGAGAGGCATGGCATAGCATGGCTAACTCGGATACAGGTCACGGATCTCTCAAAGGTACTGTTGCGAGACGCGCGCGGGCGTTGGCATATATTTACACACACCAGGTCAACGTCGAATCGCACTTCAACAACGACCTCGGTCTGGATAGTCTCGATACCGTGGAGGTGGTCATGGCCATTGAGGAGGTTCGTGAGCGCTGTCTAGTGCGTTGATACAAGCGGGCTGACGCATGAGCAGGAGTTCAGCCTTGAGATCCCAGACAAGCAGGCGGATGCGATCCACAGCGGTAGGTCAATTGCGGTCAATGGCGCGACGGGAGCCGGACTCGTGCTGATGATACCACAGTCAAGCAGGCCGTGGACTACATCCTGGCCCAGCCCGATGGTGAGTTCTCCGGCATACGTCCCGTGCCGATACGGACTAATGTCATACAGCGCACTAAGCGGGACGGCTCGCTGGGACGGGGGTTCGATGGAGGAGTCGACGGGTGGATTGGGGTCGCCGGTACTCTCCGGCATTGTCACATATATTCCACTACATGTAAAACAGTCGCCTGGAATGGCATCGTATACTTCATAACACGGATGCTCCTCGACCCTTCCTCTTGCTCTTGCCTTGATCCGTGACACAACATGTGCATGATGGACGTTCCTCTTACCAGATATCTATTCTCGCTTGAATGAGAGATTAACAATGGGGAAGTTTCGCCCAGCGCAGGCCAGTTACTAGCACTCACGGAACTCAATCGCAGTGCGCATCTCAGATCTGCGCTACTTCTTTCTGAGTTCTCACGTATCATTTCCGGAGGCGCCAAGCGAGCACCAACGACACCCCAACGGAGCAGCAGCAGTTGTACAGGACACACCACCAAACAACCTCACCAGACGCCGTATATTGTTCCGACAGCTGTGGGCTCTCAGGCCGCCTCAAGTCGTTTCCGTCCCTCACTGTCCTTCGCGTCCGTCTCTCTCTCTCCCTCTCTCTGCTCCGCTGCACCGCCGCGGGCGTATGCGCAGCTAGTCCATCCCTGCGCCCCGTCGTGAGCAGTCCAGCCATATTTCAACAAAGACGCCCGACACCCCTCCGCGCCCACACACCACACCACACACCCCCCGATGGCTACCCAATCTGGCTTGACACGCCGGAGGGGCGGAGGCGCCGCCGCAAGCAATGGCGACGACGAAGACCGCGTTGCCTCGCCCGTCCCCAAAGTCCGCAACGACGACCGCACGCCGGAGACGTCCTACGAGGACTCTGCCAATGGCCACCGAATCGCATTCGACCCCCGGGACATTAGCGAAAGCGCAGAGCGGAACAAGCAGCCCAAGCTGACGCTGATGGAGGAAGTCATTCTCATGGGTCTGAAGGACAAACAGGTGCGTGCAGGCAGACAGGCAGGCATGCAGAAGCGCGCGAGGTCCAACTGACTGAGGACAGGGCTATCTGTCGTTCTGGAACGACAATATTTCGTACGCGCTGCGAGGATGCATTGTGATTGAGCTGGCGTTCCGAGGCCGCATAAGCATGCAGAAGGACTCGTCGCGGCGGCGGTTCCCCCTTGCCGACCGCGTCATTGAGGTCATTGACGACACCCTCACGGGCGAAGTGCTGCTGGACGAGGCCCTGAAGATGATGAAGTCGAGCGAGAAGATGAGCGTCAACTCGTGGATCGACCTCATGAGCGGTCTGTACACCCAGCTTCCATTGCTGTTCCCACGCGGCTGACACCAAGGGCAGGCGAGACGTGGAATCTCATGAAGATTGGCTATCAGCTCAAGCAAGTGCGCGAGCGTCTGTGCAAGGGGCTCGTCGACAAGGGCATCCTGCGCACCGAGAAGAAAAACTTCCTGCTGTTCGACATGGCCACACACCCTGTCGCCGACGGAGGCGCAAAGGAGGAGATCAGGCGACGTGTGCGGACTGTTCTCACCAGCAGGACCGTCGTGCTCCCTGCCAGCCAATTCCTCCCCGAAGAGATGGAATTCAGGTACATCCGAACAATTGTCATGGTCTGCGCCGCCTACGCTGCCAATGTCCTCGAGAACGCGTTGACGACGCTGGGACACGAGGCTCGGGAGCGCGCGTTTGCCCAGGTCGACGAAATGCTGGCAGAATACTCGCAATGGCCCTTTGCGCGAAGAGCCGGTGGCTCTGGCGGCATCGGCGCGAACCTCGGCCAGGTGATCAACGACGAAGTCAACAATGCCAAAGACAAGGAGCTGCAGATTGAAGTAGGTGCCCCCCCATGTACAGGCCGCATGCACAAGGCTGACAGGACAATTAGGTGGTTTCTGCGTGTTTGAGCGTCTTCACACGGCTTGATTCTCTCCTCTGAGCGGGCCACTACGAGATGCTAACTACGTGAAGTCAAAGTCGGGTGGGGTGGTGTGTGTTGGGACAGGTAAACAGGTACACCGGTAGCAGTCGCGGGGGCACAAGTGGTCATGTAATTCTTGCTTTCCATTCCTAGCGTTTCTCACGGTTCTCAGGGCTCGACTGCAAAGTTCCAATGTTGGGACGGGGTATTGGCGTCAGTCCCAGATGGCTCTATCGGCACGGGTGTATTAGCATGCAAGCAAGCGGAGGCCTTTCTCTTCCGCGGGCTAATGTTAAGAATAGTTATTGGATTTCAAAGGGGTCAACGCAGCCGACAGATGCCGGCTGTGACGAGCCGGTCACGTGACGATGGCGACTGTACACGGCGCATCACATGAGATGTATAGACATGTAGGCGTGAAGCACCCATGAAGCACACACGGTGCTGGCGTCGGTACCGGGGATGCAGGATGCAGCGTCGGGAGGGTGTTGTTGGTCAGCGTAGGTAGACACGCTCGGCACGCGCTCTGGGCGGACATGGCCAGGAGTGTTCCGCCCTCAGCACTCCACTACTGCCCGACCGCATTCCGATCTAGAGCTTATTGCCCGCCGCTGCCCGAGCCCCTCCTTTGGCTGCAGCACCGTAGAGTCGTTCGGGAGAGGCAATATTCGCCGCCCTGCCGCTGAGCCTGGCCGGCCGACCAGTTGTTGACCGCGTGTGCCTGCCCGTCATCTGACCCGATCGGCAGGTCCTCCCTTCAGCCAAACACAGGCCCAGCCCGTCACCCGTCGCCCGTCACCGCGTCTACCGTAGGCGCAATTTGCAGGAACCCATCGGTATGTGCTGCCCGTTACTTTTGCCCCAGATGCCAGATGCCCCCCCGTCCGTCCGTCCGCCGTGCGCCGCGCCGGGTCCGCCGTTCTGCGCGCTGCCCCTGTGCGGCCGCCTGTGTCCTGTGCGGTCGCGATGGCCTTGCCTTGTCCGCGCTCGCTAACCGCGACTCAGCCCCGAGCCCTTCCACGCTCGTGGGCACGTACGGTCTGTACAGAGAGAGGAGCCATCGCATAGTTCGACATGCCCGCCATGCCCACCAGTGCCGCCGCCGACGACCAGCCCGGCGCGGAGACTGCTGCCGCCCAGCCCGCCGCCGCGAATCCCGCCCAGCCGCCGCCCGACGCTGCCGCCGCCGCTGCCACCGCCGACGCCCTTGAGCCCGCGTCCGACGAGAACGGGCTGATTCGCGAGGGCAAGGCGAAGGCCAAGGCGGTGCTCGCCGCCTCGGGCGTGTCCATGGACGCGGCTGCCGGCCCAGAGACGGCTGCGGCGCGCGCGGAGAGGGATTCGCCGGCGCACGAAGGGGCGGTCAATGGCGCGTCGCCCGGTCGCAAACGCTCGCGCTCGGGGTCGCGCAAGCCGTCGCATACGCCTGCGCGCGAGAAGACGGACGAGGAACGCGAAAAGACAAAGGCCCAGCTGGCCTGCATGATCCAGCGCGATCTGGCGGGCTCCGCAGCCGTGGTCGAGCGGGACTCGCTGGCCGGCGCCCTCATCCAGGAAATCCGCAACGAGCAGAAGTACTACCACGAGGTCCGCCAGCACCACCCGGCCATGGTCTTTGGCCAGGGATACAATGGCTATGGCAATGGCTTTTCGGACACCCCGAGGGGTTTTGCCCTTCAGTACCCCGTCCACAGCAAGCGCCCGGGCAACCGAAGGGCCAGGAGGCTGCATCTCAGGAAGGACGAGGTCACGTCGCAGTCGGACCAGGTGGAAGAACTCATCCCCGTGCGGCTGGACATTGAGCTGGACAAGATCAAGCTCCGCGATACTTTTACGTGGAATCTGCACGACCGCTGGACTACGACCGAGCTGTTCGCCGAGCACCTGGTCGAGGACTTCCAACTTCCGCCGGAATTGCGGGAGCATGTAAAGCACAAAGTGCACCAGGACCTCAACGAGCAGATAACCGACTTCTACCCCCACGCCTTTTTCGACGAGGAATCGCTCGACCCGCACCTGCCGTACGCCGCGCACAAGAATGACGAAATGCGCGTGCTGATCAAGCTGAACATCACCATCGGCCAGCACACGCTCGTCGACCAATTCGAATGGGAGATCAACAATCCCTTGAACTCTGCCGAGGAGTTTGCAAGACAGATGGCCGCCGATCTATCATTGTCGGGCGAATTCACAACTGCGATTGCGCACTCGATACGAGAACAATGCCAGATGTTCACGAAGAGCTTGTACATAACAGGCCATCCTTTCGATGGACGGCCTGTGGAAGACACCGACATCCGCGATAACTTCCTCCCCTCACCCATCCCATCCGTGTTCCGACCCATGCAGTCTGCGAAAGACTTCACGCCATATCTTTACGAACTGAATGAAGCGGAGCTGGAGCGTGCCGAACTCTCCATCATGCGCGAGCAACGTCGGCAGAAGCGATCTGTCAACCGACGTGGAGGCCCTGCATTGCCGGATCTAAAAGACCGTCAACGGACTGTGCGCACGCTGCTGGTATCTTCCGTGCTCCCCGGGGCTGCGGAGACCCTTGAAGGGAGCCATCTCTTCAAGGCCGTGCGGAAAGCTAGGGAAGGTCGGCGTCGCGGTGTCGATGACGATTCGAGCGAGTCAGACAGTGACGACTCTATCATGGAATCTCCTGCGCCCACACAAATTACCGGGGGTACTGCCAGAACAAGAGGTATGCGAGGGGCAGCCACTGCGGCCCAGGCTGCAATGCGGTCGGCCATAGGACGGTCGGCAACACCAGAAATTGCTGCTCTCCAGCACGATCCTCGGCCATCAAGACAGCAGAGATACGAGGCCCGCGAAGAAAGTGTCCCATCAGAGCCAACCAGTCTCATTGTCAAACTCCGCATATCTCCTGCGAAGTTTAGGGAGTGGGCAAAAAACCCGAAAGCTTTCCTGAAGCCCGCGTCGACGCCACTGATGGTGCCCACTTCGCTTCCTGCTCGCGGTACTCCTGGTCCGAACTCGATGCCACCACCACCTTCGCCCGCAGTTACTAACCGCCCTACCCCGGGTGCTGCTGCTTCGTCCGTCGATTCACCAAAACCACCATCTACTCCAACGCCAGCTTCTCAGGGCCAACAAAAATGGACTTACTCCGTCGACGGGCGGGCGGATGCACCATGGCCGATGCCAGCTGGTGCCCACGCCGTAAGTAGAAAGATCCGTGAACTTAATATAGCTCCTGACAGTCTCGCAGGCCCCTCCGCCCCTGTGGCTACAAGAAGCCCTCCAGGACCTGCGTGAGAAGAACCCCGGCGAATTGTTTGAGGCGACTATGCGCTACAGCGTCATGGACACAAATACAGGCAGCACCGTCAAGTTTGACACCCTTTCTGCGACCGCGACCCTTCCTCCTGGATATAAGGCGCAATTCCTTCCCCGCATCCGCTGTGTCGACTGCCCTGGCAAGCTCTACAACGCAGGTCCTGACCATACAGTCGGCAACTTCCAGATGCATCTCAACAACCGTGGACATAAGACGAATGTCGAGAGGCGGACCGGGAGGATGGCTTCGTAAACGGGCTTTTCTGGGATTTTTGGCGTTCCTCTACAGTTTTATTAGGCATATGTGAGAAGAGATGAGATCAAGACGGGCTTTCTAGCGTGCGCGTGTTTGAGTATTACGAGGCAAATGGCAAGGGCATTGGCTGGGATATTTTGTACAAACAAGTCATGAGTCATTTTTTAAGAAAAGCGTCCTCTTTGCGATTGTGCGAGCCAGGCTGCGGATCAGTCGGAAACGTGGTGCTGGATCGGCGTTTTCTCTTTCTTCGTTTTCTCAGGTAGTTTTGGAAATCTTGAAATATGATCTGGCAAGGGGGTTTTTCTTTTTCGGCCTTTTTCCCTAAGCTTGCTATATTGGAACGTGGGGTCTTGGGGAGCGGAGGTGATGTCTACTTGGGAAGGTGGGAAGGGGGTATATCAGACGACTGCATCGCCTGCTGCTGCTGCTGCTGCTGCCGCCGAAAGAGGGCATTCGTAGCTTGAATTGTATCTTGTATATATATATATCTCTAAGGGCCGACTGGTTGTAGGAGTTGGTCTTTCCTGCCGATTTTTGAACTTGGTATATACACAGCTGAACCATATATACACTGCAAAGCTCCTCTACTTAAAAGGCCTTCTCCGTCTTCTTCGTTTTTAGTACGGAGCAGTACTTGAAACTCACCTCTCGTCTTTCTCGAAAATCATTCCCCATATCTACATATAGGACAGCCGATTTTCGTCACGTGTTCGTCCCCACCCAGTCAAGTTGCATCAACTCACTTCACCGCATAATAGATATGCCTCAAACATCAATCCTCCTCACCCTCTCCCTTCTTCTTCTTCTCCTCCTCCTCCCCATCTCCACCACCATGCACATCACCACCCCCTCACCCCTCCCCATCCGTCTCCTCTCCCACAACATCCGCTACGCCACCACGGCCCCCTTCGTCGGCGAGAAACCCTGGGCCGATCGCAAAGGGCTTTTGCTCGCGGAGTTGAAATATCATACCCTGGGCTTCAGGGAGTGTTTTGTTTGTTTGCAGGAAGTGTTGGTTGGGCAGCTTGGGGATGTTTTGGCGGGGTTGGGGGAGGATTGGGAGGCGCTTGGGGTGGGGAGGGATGATGGGGGTGTGAAGGGGGAGTTTAGTCCGATTTTGTGAGTGGTTTTGGTTATTTGGTTGTAGGTGGTGCTGTGAGGTCTGGTTTTCGGGTGGGTGTTGAGGTGCAGTGTTTTGGCCTACACTGTTCAAGATGATGCGCATTGGACACCTTCATGATGAACTTTGCTGACTACGTCTCGTATTTAGGTTTAGGAAGGGGGTTTGGAGTGTGGAGAAGTGGAAGACGGTATGGCTGAGTGAGACGCCCGATGTCCCTTCAAAGGCAAGTCGAACTTCCCAGACTGTCAATATTCATACCACTAAACCTCTGCAGGGATGGGACGCAGCTTCAGTGCGAATCGTCACAGTAGGCACCTTTGTCCACAACGAGAGCAAGAAGAAAGTCGTGGGCATGTGCACGCATTTCGACGACCAAGGCACAGTCTCACGCAGAGAGTCCGCAAAGCTCATCCTCAAAGTCATCGCCGATGTCACCAAACCCTCCAACACTTCCGACCCCTCCCCCTTGCCAGTCTTCCTGGCCGGTGACCTGAACTCTGAGCCTAATGACACAGCCTTCCAGATCCTGAACGCGCAGAACTCGACGCTGCAGGACGTTCAGGAGTTGGCAGGTTGGAAGTACGGGGAGAACAACACGTTTACCGGATTCGTGGAGAGCGAGAGGAAGACGCTGATTGATCATGTCATGGTGGGGAGGGAGGGGGTGCAGGGCCAGGGGAGAGACTGGGAGGTTACAGGGTATAGCGTGCTGAGCAACCGCTTCGAGGATGGCGTGTATGTCAGTGATCATCGGGCTGTTGTGGGGGATGTGGTTTTGAAGTCTACATAGATGTGTACTGCCGCATCCGGCCGACGACATTCACCCAGCTGAGGCTGTGGCTGCTAGCGGCGAATTGTTGGGTAAGCGAGGATCCAAACACATACCCCGCGGTGGGGCACGAGACATAAAACTATACAACTCAGGCACGAGGAGCTCGTCCGCACATCATTGGAAATCATTCATCATGCCCGAGCCCACGAGCGTCGTCGGTAGGTACTATCAATTGGTGCTCTGAATGTAGCGCACTCGAGACCGATATGCGGTGACGTCAACCGAGCACGCCCGCTGACTGCTGCCAGACTACACGCTCGCCAACCCGGACACCCTGACCAAGTACAAGACCGCTGCCGGCATCGCGGAGAAGGTCCTCAAGGAGGTCTCAGGTGCGTTGGCCGTCCGCACTGCCCAGGTGTGCGCGCTGTCTGCGCAGGAACTGACTAGCTCTGCTTAGGATGGTGCACCGAGGGCGCCAACGTCGTCGACATTTGTGAGCGCGGCGACAAGCTGCTGGAAGAGGAGACTGGAAAGGTCTACAAGGGCAAGAAGATCCCCAAGGGCATTGGCCACTGCACGACCGTCTCTCCCAGCTCGTACATCACGCCGTACACGCCCCTCAGGACCGACGTCGAGGAGGCCGCGACCACGCTCAAGGCGGGAGAATGTGTTAAAATCCAGCTGGGTGCTCAGATCGACGGTCTGCCCGCCATTGTCTGCGACTCCGTCTTGGTGGGCGTCGCGGGCGAGGTTAGCGGACGCGAGGCAGATTTGATGCTGGCGACACACTACGCAAACGAGCTGCTCCTGCGGCTGATGGTGCCGCCTGGCCTGGTTGCTTCCGGGACCGAGGAGGAGCAGAAAGCGGCCGCCGGTCGCAAGCCCTACACCCAGACCCAGATCACGCAGCTGCTGGAGAAGGTCACCTCTGCATACGACACCAACCTTGTCGAGAGCACCACCATCTGGCAGTTCGAGCACAACGAGATCGAGTCCAAGAAGAAGATTATTCTCGCGCCAGGCGACAACGTCAAGGGCGAGGGTCTGCCTGAAGTCGGCGAAGTGTGGGGTGTCGAGATGGGCGTCAGTCTGGGAAGCGGCAAGGTCAAGACCGTGGACGGCAAGCGCACTACTCTGCATCGTCGGACTGCGGAAACCTACGGACTCAAGCGCCCGACCTCCCGACAGCTTCTTTCCGAAGTTGTCAAGAAGTTCGGCACCTTCCCCTTTAGTCTGAGGCAGCTCGAGGATGAAAAGTCTGCCAAGGTCGGCGTCATCGAGTGTGTGCGAGGAAACGTGCTCCGCCAGTACGAGGTCGTCGGCGACAAGAACAACGACGCCGTTGCCAGGCTTTTCACTACAGTTGGTATGTCTCGCCCCCTTTTTCCGTGTGGGAGGAAGCTCTGGAGCAGGGTTTTCGCTAGCCTGTAGGTTATGGACACACTGCTCAATGCTAACGACAACACAGCTATCACCAAAAATGGAATCACGCGTCTGGCCCAGCCACCGGCAGTGGACATCTCAAAGTACAAGACTGACAAGAAAATCACCGATGAGGAGATTCTCAAGATCCTGGAGCAGCCCATCGGCAAGGCCGCCTCCAAGCCCAAGAACAAGAAGAAGAAGAAGAAGCCTGCCAAGAAAGCGGCAGCGGCAGCGGCAGCGGGTGCTGAGGAGGAGGAGAGCAGCGGCGAGGAGGAGTAGGCCATGAGGGGATGCTGAGGCTATGCGATGGCTATGCGATTTGGAAAGGCGATGTGCACTGCGGTCCGACAGTCCACCGCGCGATTCTTGCCACGCCCCTCACGGGCCAGGACATCAGTAGATAGCGCCAGAATAGGCCACAATACCAAAAAAAATTGCCTAGCATACTTTTGTCTGTCCATGTCGCTTTGTGAGGCTGCACATGTTGAGGGCTCAGGGGTGAAGCTGCCCCTGAAGGAGGGCATTGTCGCACTGTTTTGAAAAGTTCGTATTGTAGTCTCATTGAGCGAGTCTTCGTATTGTAGGCCGGCTGGGATTGACTGGTACGTCATCAGCGTGTCCTGCGGTGAAGGTGAGGATGATGAGGGCTTGCAGAGGAGTATTTAAGCTGGCGTGGACCACCACTCTCCCCCCTCACCACTTTTCTTCGCCGATAACCCGGCCAGATTCAAATTCCGGCCTCTTTCTCCCAGCCCATTCATTTGGATTGGAGCTCTTTTCTGCGGCGGCATCGAATTGTCGCTCGTGGATCACCGCAACCCTTGTCCGTGCAGGGCCAGCCAAAATCTCCCTCGAAGTTCGATCTTCCTTCACTTCACATCCGCAACACCAACCACCCGCCCGCGACATCACGGAGACGCACCCCAACGCGCTATCTGCACGCAAATATATCCAGATAGCACGCGTGGTAATTACTGCAACCCCCCTGCACAACAGCGCGCTTACAAACCTGCAGTGCCTCCGTCGCCATCGACATGCCGTCGCTCCGCAAGCAGCGCAAGAGCCGCACCGGCACACCTCTCGACATGCCCACCGACACGCCCGCCGACACGCCCGCGGTCACGCCCCCCCATTCCTGGAAACCGCTCAAAGAGAAGGTGCAGAGCTCACTCGACGCGTGGGTTGAGCCGGCGCTGCAAAACCCGACGCCCTCGTTCGAAGAGCACGGCTTCGCCCGCCACGGCGTGCTGGAGACCATGGCTCCCCTCGGCGTCCCTCCGACTGCGAAGGCGAAGCAGAAGGCCCGCGGCGACCCGAACGTGCGCCGCTCCATCCTGGGCAAGCGGGGCAATGTGCTGGCGGGCGACGACGAGGGTACCACGCCCGAGGTGACGCCCGCTCCGGAACTTGCCCGCGACGACTCCGAGCGCCCGGAAGAGGAGGAGGAGGAGGAAGAGGACATTGTCGCACCTTTCCCCGAGCAGGACGAAGACGAAGACGACGACTACATGCCCACCAAGAAGAAGGCGAAGATGTCCCACGGCACGAAGACGCCAGTCAGGGGCAGGGCCGTCGCGCCAGGCAAGCCTCCCGCCCAAGTCAGGACGCCTCTGAAGAACGGCTCGGTTCCGGCGCCTGCTGTGGCCGTGGCCGTGGCCGCTGCTGCTGTCGCCACCCCTGCCTCCGTCGCAAACAGCATTGGTCTGGGTGCGCTCGACGACGCGGTGCAGCAGCGCATCAGGATTGCCGTGCTCGACGCCATCGCGCGCTCCGAGAAGAACAACGACAAAAACCTCGGCATGGCTCTCAAGCAGATGCTCGAGCAGAGCCGCGATGATCCAAAGCTGTCCGGCTCGCTTGACGGCGTCATTCACCAGCGAGAGAGCGCCGAAGACTGGTCCATATTCCGACGCTTCATCAAGAGCGCCAAGAAGCAGATCAAACGCTCCATCAAGATCAAGGAAGCAGAAGAAGCTGCAATGTCTGCAAAAGAAGCCCAGGCAGCACGGGCATCAACCTCACCACCCGCCGCCGCCGTTACCACCCCGCTATATGACATCGCCTCCCCACCTCTGGACCCGGAACCTGTCGCAGCCCCAACTGTCGAGACTGCACAGTCTGTTGGCCTTGAACCCGAAGACACATCTCCCCCACCCGAGTTGCCGGTTGAACCTGAGGTAACAGCGCTTCATCCTCTCACCACCGCTCCGGCCTTTCCAGCAGCCGCCGCGCCAACCCCGCCAGCTCGAAAGATGGGCTCCAAGTCGCCCCGTAAGCAGCAGATTCCGAACGGCCATCCTGCACCCGAGGCCGCAGAAGAAGCTGTCCACACGCCTACGCCAGCAGACAAGACTCCGGACATTGGCAACGGCAGCGACTCTGCCCTCTCGGACGTTGATGACGATCTCATCAACCGCGTCGAGGCCCCCAAGCCCCCTCGTGTCAACGGCACCAACGCCGCTTCTGCTGCCAAGAAAGCGAAGAGTGCCGCCATCGCACGCGCTGCTAAGAAGCCCTCACGGGCAGGCTCTATGAAGCCATTCGGCAAGCACAAGGAGAAGGTGCCTCTCACGCCCGAGCAACTAGCCCAGCATGCAGAGATCGAGAAGACACGGCAGCACTACTACGAGAAGCAGCAGCCTATTCGCGAGCAGATGCGAGCCACTGCTCCGACTTCCGACATCCGCTTCGACGATGAGATTCTTGAGACTGAGTCCTTGACCGAGTCCCAGATCGCCGTTGGCCCGCCAGTCGACAGTACGAGGCCCCGTCGAGCTGGACGACAGCCGCGAACCAGCCTGACCATCCCCACCGGCAGTGCAAAACGGCCACGAGATGGCTCCATGTTCTCATCCCCATTTCCTGACTCGGCTACCACCAGCCGTCCCTCTACACCGGCGGCTTCTGCCGTCCACGTCACCAGCAAGCGGCTCAAGCTGAACAACGGCAAGGCTCACCAGGCTGCTAGGACGAAGAAATCGTAAGTACTCTCCCTTCCTGTCGTGTTTCCGGTGATCCCTGCTGCGCTGTATTGAGGCGCTGGACAACGCCAGTACCCGTTTCATTGCAGGGATGGCAGCATCGACTGAGCAAGCTCAACGTGTTTGCACGTGTTTGCATGCTAATGTATGCCGCGCACTGTAAAGAATCAAGCAAACTAACGAACTCGTGTGCCTAGTCCGGTCAAGAATCGCGATGGGCCTATCGCAGGTATCCCGCATACGGGGGGTGGCGGTTCGAGACAGTCGGGGCCTGATGACAATGACCCAGTAAGTGCCACTAAATTCCTTCGGCCCAACCACAGCATCCCTTCTACACCACACAACACCATCATCAACAACATTTCATTTTTTGCTTTTCTCATCTCAAATGATTCTCACGACTGCTATTCCGCGTCTCAAATTCCCTTACTCGCCTCCGAGTTCGACTCTATCACCTCCTCTAACACCGTGCCAGAGCTCGCCGCCATCTGAGACTGATGACCTCTGCTCAGCCTGCAAAGGCGCGGGCGAGTTTGTCATTTGCGACCACTGTCCGCGCGTTTTCCACTTCCTCTGCTTGGATCCTCCTATGCTCGAGGCCCCAACCGGCAGTTTCTCGTGCTTTGAGTGCTCCGCGAAGCTGAAACCCGCCGAGAATGCAGATACGTACTTTGCACCTCTCTTCAAAACGCTCGACTCTGTCAACACACGCGCTTTTGCGCTTCCGGCAGACGTCCAGAATCACTTTGAGAACGTCGCTGCCCGCCCGGACGGCTCCTACCTGGAGGAGACCAAGAAGTTCGCTTTGTAAGTGTGACGCGTCTTTGCGTGCCAACGGTTGACTAACACAACACAGGGCAAAGAGCAGCGGCTATGGGTACCAGAGGCCAGATTACACCAAGGTACACGATGGCGACAAGCCCATCTTGTGCGCATCGTGCGGTTTGACTTCAGGCGGCAAGCGCCAGATGCTAAAGTGCGATTTTTGCGCGGCCCATTGGCACCTTGATTGTTTGGACCCACCCATGGCGAACCCGCCTCATATCAACCTCGACTCTGCGCAGCGTGACGCGTGGCGATGCCCGCGTCACGTCGAGCATGATTTCCGCAGCGGTTATGTCGTGCAGAATGATCTTAACGACGCACAAGACACCGTCATGGTCGACGCGCCTTTCGCTCGGCTTGGCAGGAAAATGCGTAAGCCCAAGCACCCCCAGGTTATCCAGCCCACCTTCTCACGTGGAATGCGCAACAACGGACTCATCGACATTATCAACAATGAGGATGACGACACCGACGGCGAGGGTAATTATGTGTTTGGTACCGAGGAGAAGGACTTCAACTCCCACGTCTATCGCGTTCCCGAGAAGGGTCTCGTACTGGACTTCATCGACAAGATCAAGAGGTAAGCGCCAGCACGGCTTCGTATATTTTGGCAGTTGCTAATGCCCTTTCCAGTGGACGTGTCACAAAGCGTGCGAGGCAGGCTGAAGCTTCCAGCAAGGCCGCTGCTCAGCGCAAGGATTCCATGCAGTTCTTTGCCGCTCGATCGATCGAGCAGCAACAGGCCGCTCTCAACCTCGCGAAGCTGGCACAGAAGGAGGAAGATGCTGGACTCAACGAGATGAGCGTCGATGCCCTCGTCCTGAGCCTCACGGTGAGTGCTTTCCCACCCTGACATCATATGTCCGATCCGCGCTAATTCACGTGAAACAGGCCGAAGCTCCGAAAGAGGTCATCTCTGCCATTTCCGATGCTCCGCCCCCTCCAGTGTCTGATGGAGAGCGCGCGCAGTTGTTGAAGCTGCAAGAGCTCATCAAGATGCGCCTCACCGGTTGCGTGACCTAGCTTCGCGTCGTTTGCTTCACCGGTAGACGACAGCGTCCGTCCTAGATTTCCTCCGCTCGATGAAGAGAGACATGCGCAGCAGGCTCCCCTCTGTACGCCCTCGAGATATCTTGGATTTGCGTAACGACATTTTCACGGACCGCCTACGATCATTTATCGTTGTTAAGTTGCCCCCTACCGAATCACCCGTGTTTTAAGCGAACGCACCCAGCTTTCTCGCCACTAGCGCGCTCATCACACGTCGGTCCAGCCATTCCATTTCCTGGACATCTTGTTTCCAAAAGTTTCTGTCGGACTTTCCTCGGAACCGACCGTCTCCCCATCATCGTACAACACGTCTGGACGGTGTTCTGCCGCCTCTCCTGTTTCCTCACACGGTCATCAGCCAACTTGCTTCCTCGGTTGGCCTAGCGCGCGATCAGCAACACCGTCCATTGTACCCCCTTTTTGCCCGTTTTGCCTCTTCCGGTTCCGGGACGCCGACACCTTGTCGTCCGGAGTCTCTGATGTGCTACGGGCTTGTTGCCCTCTGTTCATCACAAGGCTGCCCATTTTTCTTTCCCTTACTCTGAATGCATAGCGAGGAGTTGTTACCCGGCATTTTGCGACTTTTCACATTTTCGGCTCACGGTCTTGAAGCCTCTTTTTCCTGCCCTTTGATCATGGGCGTTGCACCTATCTTGGTGCTTTGATGGACCGACGGACCGACGGACAGGCGGGCGGATATCTGATCGATGGATGTTTTTGGCTCTTTGTTCGGCCTGGTATTGTGTTTGCCTTTTTTCTCTCTCTTCCATTCTCCCTTCTGATCCGTGTGCGGCTCTGTATGCGGTGGCGGCGGTTTTCTGTCCCTTCGGCCCGTTTGATTGGCTGCTGCTGCTGTCTAGCCGGTCATGCCTCGTGCCCCCTCTTGTTCTCTTTTGGAGGACTCGCTTGCCGTTGTGGGTTGCATATTTCGCTGCTTTGATCGCTGAACCTTTCTCTCTCTGGCTTTTTTGGGTCTGGGTTGGGTTGGGTTGGAGAGCCTGCAGGAGGAGGAAGAGGAGATGGTAGTAGTAGTAGAGGTGGAGGAATCTGATCATGTATGCTATGCTATGCTGTGCTATGCTATGCTACACTCTGCTATTGGAGATTTTTTGCGTTGGAATGTGAATATTTAGTGTGGTGTAGTGACTCTTTATCTTGAATTAAATCAACCTTTCGAGGCAAGGAGGGGGGTGGTTTTTATATTAGATTTGATTTAATTTACTAGAAACACTTACTGCAGGAACTTGTACTTACTATCTAGGTAGACACTGTATATGTATGTGTATGTGTGTTATGTTATATATAGAGGTCGTTGTTCAATTAGTTTGTAACACACATAACGTTTATTAATTAATTAGTTAGTTAAAGCGTTGTATTGAGTAGGCTAGGGTAGGGTATGTTAATGTTAATGTTAACGTAGATATATATATATATATATATATATGTACCTTATCAAAGTAGAGAGAGAGTAAGAGAGAGGGAGTTTGTTTGTATATATAGATATATAGATAGTACAGTATAGTATAGTATTAAATACATTACACTAGATAGTTAGGCTACGTTAGGTTTAGATTATTAAATAGGAAATATACATAGGAGAGGAGTAGAGTGGGAGTAAGAGTCAGATATTAAGTCATTGCAAAGATAACTTAGTGCACTGTCTTTAGAAAGGGGAGAGATAGAGCGAGAGAGAAAGAGAAAGACATATACTATGTATACTATACTAAAACTATATGCTAGGGACTTGATATATATACAATTCGATACAGACAGAACAGGGCGGGACGGGAGGGACGGGAGAGGCGTAAGCTGAACTGAGCTCCTTATCATTCATCATACATCCGAGACGAGACGAGAAAGAACATAGGTGAGGTAGAATACACAAAGGTAAGCACAGAAGTAAATAAACATCACGAAGCAGAAGAGTAGGTGTTTGATTTAGACATGAATTCCTCTCATCTATTGCACGCAGCCAGCCAGCGCCGGGTAAGGGATGGAGAGAGGGGTGTGAAGAAAGCATAGGTAGGGACCAAATTTTTTTCGATCTAACCGGGACAACCGTAACGAAGTCCGGGCACCCTTCCAATAGGAAATTGTGTATGTTTACGTACACGTCGGTTCTACGCTTTCTTGCTTGCTCGCTTCTGGTACACGCCCATGGAAAGCAAAGTCTTGAAGTGAACACTACTGGGGAGGGACGGGGGTAAAGGGGACAACAACCACCACCACACTAAGCTAACTTAGGGCTTGCAACGGCCAAAGTAGCGCGGATACAGGCAGCAGTCGCGCACGGTATGCTGCTTGCAGAGCCAAGCGAGGAAGCGCTCGAGTCCGAGTCCATAGCCGCCGTGGGGTGAGCTTCCGTACCTAAAAGATGACTTTGGTTAGCAAATCTGCTTGCTTGAATGGAATCGAGTGTTTAGAGGAAAGGTTGGCAAACTCACTTCCTCTGATCCGTGTACCAGTAGTAGCTAGAGGGATCAATCTCCTCCCTCGCAAACGCCGCCATCAACTCCTCATGCTGATCGATCCTCATACTACCGCCCACAATCTCGCCGACGCCGGGCATCAGGCAGTCCACACTCTCGGTAACCCTCGGGTCCTCCTTGTCCTTCAACATGTAAAAGGCCTTAATCTCGGCAGGGAAGTGGGTCAGGAAGATGGGTCGGTTGATGATGTCCGTCATCTTGCGCTCGGCCGCCTCGGCAATATCGTCGCCGAACTTGTGCGGCTCGTTGTCTTCGTTGGGGATGTTGTTCTCGACGAGCCAGTCGATGGCATCAGAGTACTTCATGCGCTTGAAGGGGCGTTCGGGCATCTGGAACTCCGGGTTGAGGTCGAGAATGTACTGCTTGACGGTGGGATCGGACATGGTGACTTCGAGCACGCGGCACATTACTTCTTCGAGATGGCTGAGCAGGTCGTCGAAGTGGATGAAGTCGAGCTCGGCTTCGATGTGCGTGTACTCTGCCAGATGTCGGCGCGTGAGAGACTTCTCGGCGCGGAACGACTTCTCGATGCAGTACACATCACCCATGGAAGGGAGGCAGGTCTCGAGGTACAGTTGCGAGGACTGCGTCAGGAAGGCTTCTTCGTTGTAGTAGGGGAGGCCGAAGAGGGTGGCGCCGCCTTCGACCATGGTCTGGACGAGTGCGGGCGGGCTGACCTTGCGTAGCCGCAGCTCCTTGTACACCGAGTTGAAGGCAAACTCGACGGCATCGCGGACGATGAGCACCTTGGAGGCCGTCTCGCCGCGGAGGGTCAAGTGTCGCAGGTCCAGGAGGGTCGCGTGCTCGGTGTCTTTGGAGACCTTGTTGGTGATGGCGTCGTCGCCGCCCGCAGCCTTCCAGCCCGGGTGTATCGTGTAGTAGTCGGCGTGCAGCTCACGGTTGTTCGGCGCGTGTGCGCCCTCGGGAACGCGCCTCAGCTCGCCGAGGATCTCCATGCTCGACTCACGGGTCAGTGTGAGGGCGTCGTGCGTCTTCGCCAGCTGTCCCTGGAGCACCACCTGCATGAAGCCATAGCCATCCTTGAGCGTGAGGAACATGAGCTCCTTCTGGCCACGCATGCGGTGCACTCGGCCAAACACACGCACCCGCGTGCCCTGGACATCGGCGCCGTCGCCCAGCGTAATCTTCTGCGCATCCGTGTCGTCGAGCTTGATGCGGATGGGCGCGGGCCGGCTCGGGTCCTCTTGCAGCACAATCTTCTTCGCCTCGTCCAGCACCTTTTTGCGATCCTGCTCCTCCTTGCTGCGCAGCGCGAGTTGCTCTTGCTCCTTGTCGGCCTTCTTCTTCTGCGCCTTTGCATAGTTGACCGCCTTCTTCATGGCCGCCTTGGCCACGGGCCGCCATTCCAGGCGCGTGGCAGGGTCGGCGCCCTCAGCGAGCTCGCCCGTCAGACTCTTGCGCGTGAGGAACGTGTGCGTCTCGCCGTGGGTGAGGACGGCGAAGGCCAGCGTCTTGAACGGCAGGCTCTCGTCGCCCGTCTGGGTGGCGAGGTCCTGGCCGACATCTTCGTCGATGTGATACGTCTGCGGGGCTGCCATGGTGACGGCAATTGGAGAGTGGATTACGGAATGACGGTGGTGTTGACGTTGCGCCGGTGGAAATTATATTGGGCGCGGAGGAGTCATTGGCCGGTGGTGGGGCAGACTCACCCCTCACCCCTCACCCCTCGCATGGCCGTGCTGAATGAAGCGCGGAAGGTTTCCGAAAGAGACTACCCCCTGAGTTTGCACTATCTTTGCGTGATACAGTCCTACCATCGCCTTCCTATCAGACGACAGAGTTGCATATTGGCATTGTTGTCCATGGGCGAATGAGGCAGCTGTGACGAACGTCCGGATTGGCCCCTCTTATTCGCTGACAAACATCGTGGGAAGGTATATGAAAGCTACAAGCACTTGTATTTGAATTGGCATCAAGGAAGAGAAGAAAGTATATTCAAGTGATAGCCATGTCCGATCCAAGTCTCTACACATATCCGTCGCCGCTGGAAGGCTACCAGGGTCTTGAACCTCTTCCAAAGTGAGCCGCAACCTTGCCCTCACATGTCTCGCGTACCTAACATATCGCAGCGAGAAAGCGGAAGATGGCAAGTCCTACGTCAACCCACCAGCAGAAAAGAAGAGTGCGGCCTACAGCTCCTTTGTAGCTCCCATAACGAACGGCATACGTGGAGGCTTCGAGTAGGCCTAACCCTACCCCCAAAGAACAAACACAATTGACCAAATGGCAGCATCCACATCTACTACCTCCAAAGCGACGAAGAAGAGACCAAGTTCGCCAACGAGCTATGGGAGCGGATTCGGCGAGAATGTACGCCTCGCATCCATCCAAGACATTCACACGAGAACTGACACTGTACAACAGTCCCCGAACTCCGCATCTACAGAGTCTGGGACAGAGCCATTGGCCCCCATTCTCTCGCCATGTTCGAAGTGAACGTCTTCACCCCAGGTAAATGAACTCTCCCGTGATCCGATCCAAGCCATTCTAAATCCATGCAGAACAATTCGGCGCTTTCATCCCATGGCTGGTTATCAACAGAGGGCCCTTGTCAGCGTTGATTCACCCGAACACAGGTGAAGATGAAAGAGATCATACACAGAGGGCGACGTGGATGGGGCATCCGCTGCCGTTGAACTTGAAACTGTTCAAACATATGAAGTTGAATTGATCAAGTCGAAGCGATGTAGGGTGGAATTGCTTGGGTATATGCCTGGGTATATGAATCGATCATGCCTTCCTCTTCTTCTTCTTGTCCTTCTTGCCCTTCTTCTTGTCTCGCTTCTTCAGTCCGCTCATGCCTGCCTTGCACGCCTCCGCATACCTCACAAAGAACGCATCCAGCCGATCCGACTGCACGACGGTCGAGAACTTGATCTTGTCCACATCTTTCCGGTCCGTCCCGGGTCGCTTGTCCGACTTGTTGTTGGTGGCGCGGATCAGGATCGGGACAGGGTCCTCGGGGTGCGTGTCCCATAGCGGGTCGTCGGCAACCTTGGTAGGCGAGGGAGGTACGAGTGAAGTGTCGAAGGTCATGCGTTTTTGCGTGAGGTAGACAGTGCCATGGCCCTTTGTGCGGTTGTGCTCGAAGAGGTTGCCGAGTTTAGTGAAGAACTAAAGGTGCAATTAGATTGGCGCGTCGGGCGCATTGGCAGCTATACACACCTCGTCATTCGATAGATGTTCCGGCATGGCTACTCTCTCTCTGGGTCTGTGTGTGTTTGAAGTGTGACTGAGAAAGCGCAGGAGAGACAGTATCTAGTACGTCGATGGGAATTGAAGGTGGGATGGGTCCGTGCGGCAGGCGCGCGGAAGCGGGGCCGGGGTTCTCTGTTAACTCCGACTCGAACTTTTTTCTGTGCATCATCATCACCATCACCCTCGTCCACCACGCCATGCGCCAACACGTGAATACCGGGCCTCAGCTGCCCAAAGCGCTACGCGACCAGGTAGGCGGTGCATATGACCGGCGCCAGAATGCTCCCTCTCGTTATGGAGGGCCATTGAATCGCAAAGACCGCCGAAAAGCCGAACGACAGGCCAAAAAGAGCAAGCCACAGCAGCCGTCGGATACCAGGAGACACGGTCCAGCGAACCCCCAGCGTCCCGAAGCTGCCGAGTCGGAAGTAGACTGGAGCGAGGAGGAGGAAGACGAGCCCGTGAAGCCCGTGAAGCCTGTGAAGAGCATTCTCAAAAAGGACCTGCCGCCTAGGGAACCCTCGCCCCCAAGAGTCTCACGCGCTATCAAGGAAAAACTTGCCCAAGAAGATGCGGAAATCGCAGCGCTCGAGAAAAGACTGGGTCTGAAGGGAAAGAAGAAGACGAGCTCAGGGGTGGACGACGGTCTGGAAGATCTCTTCGGCGACCTGGGAGGACTGGACGGCGACGACGACGACGACGACGATGAGGAGGAGGATTCGTTCGCTGCTGCGAGACCGTCCAAGAGGAAGAGGGACCAGGATGCGGAGTGGCTGGCGAGCAAGCGCCAGAGGGCGCTGGGAAAAAAGGTCGAGGAGGCGAATGAAGAGGCAGATCCAGAGTCAAGTCGTGATTCAGACAGCGATGGCGGCATAGAGGGTTTGGATTCCGACGAAGAGCTGGACGATGAAGAGAGCGACAGATTCGACGTCCAAGAAGAGGAACAGCCGATCGAGAAGCCTCGAGTTCGCGAAAACCCATACGTTGCGCCCGTGACCGAGGCGCAACAGGCTGCCAAATACGTACCTCCTGCACTACGAAAGGCTCCGTCAACCGCCGATGCCGAAGTTCTGTCTCGCTTGCGGAGACAAACCCAAGGTCTCCTTAACAGACTCTCAGAAGCCAACATCATGTCAATCTTACGTGACGTCGAGCAATTATATCAGAACAATCCCCGTGGTTACGTCACTACGACACTTATCGACTTACTCATTGGTCTGTTGGCCGACGAGACAGTCTTGATCGATACCTTCCTCATACTTCATTCCGGCTTCATCGCTGCCGTATACAAGGTCATCGGTCCCGATTTCGGTGCGCAGATGATCGAGCGTATCGTTTCCGAATTCGACAGGAACTACCCGCAGAACAAGGCCGGGATTGGGAAGCATACAACGAATCTGATGTCTGTCATGGCAGAGCTCTACTGTTTCCAGATGATTGGAAGCAAGCTGGTGTTTGATTACCTCCGCCAATATCTCGACGAGCTTTCGGAAATCAACACCGAACTGCTGTTGCGGGTCGTGAGAGTATCGGGTTCGCAGCTTCGCCAAGACGACCCGAGTTCTCTAAAAGACATTGTACTGCTTTTGCAGAAGTCGGTCGCGAAAGCAGGAGAAACCACGCTCTCCGTGCGGACAAAGTTCATGATCGAGACCATCACCGACCTCAAGAACAACAAAATGAAGACTGGGATAGCTGCTTCGGCTATCGTGACCGAGCACACTGTGCGGATGAAGAAGCAGCTAGGCACATTGAACACACGCAACCTCAAGGGCACTGAGCCGTTACGAATAGGTCTCACGGATATCAGGAATACCGAAAAGAAAGGGAAGTGGTGGCTGGTGGGAGCCAGTTGGCGCAATGATACCACTGGCGCAACCGACCATGATGCGCCAGTGCAAAAGCACAGCGAATCCGAAAGTATCGGTGCAAACGAGCAAGATGGCGAAGTCGACCTCTACCAACTCGCTCGGGAACAACGCATGAACACGGACGTCCGAAGAGCCATCTTCATCAGCATAATGTCAGCCAGCGACTACAAAGATGCCCACATGCGCCTACTCAAGCTCAGCCTGAAGAAAGCCCAAGAAATGGAGATCCCACGCGTCATCGTCCACTGCGCCGGTGGCGAGGACACTTACAACCCCTACTACACACTCTTGGCCCAGCAGTTCTGCTTGGACCACAAGTCGCGCAAGTGCTTCCAGTTCGCCCTGTGGGATATCTTCAAGAACCTCGGAGAAGCAAAAGAAGGCGACGAGGATTCCGAAAATGAGGACGAAGGACCCAAAAGTGACTTGTCATTACGCAAGCTAGTTAACCTGGGTAGGCTGTATGGCACGCTGATGGCGAAAGCCGGACTCTCGATCACAAGCCTGAAGCCGCTAAACTTCCAGTACATCAAGCCCAAGACACGCAGACTCGTCGAAATCATGCTCGTGACCACCATTCTGGAGTCCCAGAAAGTCAAGGGCGCCACGAAACCGCAAAAGAAACACGACGCGAAGAGCCTGTTGAATATCTTCATCAACATTGACACCGCACCCGAAATGATTGCTGGGCTGCAGTATTTCATGCGCAAAGTCGTCAACAAGACGGAAATCACGGCCAGTACGCGGGAAAAGGAGACGGTTAGGTGGGCGTGTAAGGCGGTTATGGATATGCTAGAGCGCATCATGTCTACGACGACAATCGACGAGGAGTGAATGTAGTGGAAGATATTAGTATATACCCCAAAGAAAGTATCGTATATTTAATCGTGAATCCGCAGTCTCCTTTCTTCATGAATGGTGGGTGGGATGGGGTGCGGTGAACCATCCACACTCTACGTCGTCATATCCTATCTCCGCACCATCCATATCTCCTTGTACGAAGCCCCCTCCCCCTCTCTTTTCCTACTTCCTAACATCCTCATATCTCTCTCTATTACCCCCACCATCCACACTCTTCCTCTTCTTCTTCATCTCCTATCCTCCCTTCCCTCTCCTCTTCTTCGCTTCCTTCACTTCCTGCTTCTTCTTCCACAACTACGAATACCCCCACGGTACCAGACATGCGGCTAAGCAGTGCCACGTTATGCCATGTCAAAACAGAAAAGAATAGAAAAGAAGCGAAGATAGGCATATCTAAGCCTCTACCTACCCTTCCTTTTATTCTTCTTTCTTTCCTACTGTACGTGTGTACTAAATGACTAGCTAAAGTCACTATATACGACCTCTATACGTGATTTAATTCATAGGGTTTTTATACTTATAGTTTAAGTTTGTATGCGTCCCCGCCGCCGAGCTTTTTCTAGAAAAGGGATATCTAGTGGGAGGGTGCGTGGGGAGATGAATGTTTAGAGGTTGTTAGTTAAGCTTTCTGATCATTTTATGATGAGATGAGATGGAGTGTTGATATTGATATCGTATTCTAGATAGGAAGAAAAAAGCCCTTCAAATGAGCCTCGTTATAGATAGATAGGTAGATAGAGTGAATATCAAACGCCGCACCGCACCATATAAATACAAACCGATAACATTAAGCCCAGGGCCCTCCATCTAAAACAACCAACCCGCATTCGCCTCAACGTTAATTAAACAAAGTCACACCTATCAAAGGCCCCTATCTATCTATCAATCACGAAGACATCGACTCCCCCGTCCCAGCCCTCGACCTCGTCCCATCCGAAGGAGTAAACGGCATCCACCCCCCACCCCCGCGTTCCGTAGGCGTCATAGCGCGTCTCCTCTCCACAGGACTCCAATCCATACCCGGAGCCGGAAGGCCCGAGATAGCAGCATCGTCTCTAGCACGGTGTCTATCTCCTCCCACCCCACCCACACTCTCCCCATCAGTAACAAGTCTCACCCCCGCATTCCGCTGCCTTTCCCTCTCCTTCTCCACACGCTTCCCCTCCGCCTTCTTCTTCTCGAACTCGATAATCAGCGTCTTGAAATACGCCTCCGCGGCCGGCGTCGCAGAGTAATGCACCGGCGTCCACGAATACACGTTCTGCGCCAGCGGATTCGCCCCGTATTGCAGGAGCATGCGTAGGGCCTTGAGTTCGCCCGCCGCCGACGCGTGGTGGAGCGCGTTATTGCCTGCGTGGTCGAACGTGCCGAGGATGGCGGGCTCGAGGAGGAGGAGCGTAGGGATTAGGTGCATGGTTCCGGTTCCTGACCGGCAGGATAGCATGAGCTGTTAGGCGCTGTCAGTTTGGGCCCTTGGTTGGGGGGAGGGAGAGGGGGAGGGGATATGTCTGACAGCGTCTAGACCGGCCTTGTTCTGCAGCCCGATGCTCTCTGGGAACCGCTTCGCGAGCATGACGCCGGTTTCCTCTCTCCCGGCCATGGCTGCTAGCATGAGCGGCGTCTCGTTGTCATTGTTCACGCTGACGACGTCGTCATCTTCGTGTCCGGCGTCGACGAGGAACTCCTACCATGCGCGCGTCATTAGCCTTGTCCCTTCTCATCCTATACACATCTAGATATCATATGTATCTATCACACATGCGCGTGCACGTACCGCAATGGCGGTGAAGCCACAGTGCGCCGCCAGATGTAGAGACGTGTTGCTCCTGTCTTCGAAGTTTGGGTTGCGCAGATAGCCGCCGTTGTTCTGCACGATGCGCTTCACGAGCGCGACGTCGTTGAGAAGGATGGCCCGCCGGAGACGTCTTGGTACGTCAATCCTGCCAATGCGTTACTTGCCGCTCAGCTCCGTCATGGTAAAGGTAATACACACATGTCGACAATATCTCGTAACAAACCATGGCTAGCAATCGGTAGAGGTCAGGTATTCAGACTATGTATCACGGTGATGCAGTGCGGGGAGCTGGGTAGGGGGGCACGGGGGTTGTTTTGGACGTGTGGAGGCGAGGGGGTCAGGGCTTATTGTAGGTCGGAGCTTGATCCATGACTTCTCCACATGTGCCTTCAGCGTCTATTCGCATACTGTCATTAAAGCTGTTCAAGCCTTCTAGGCTGATCTATGCATGCCCGCAAACAAGCAAGCCTATTTTACACATGACAAAGGCGGCGACTCGACGTCGTCGGCTCTATCCATCCCATCTACAACCCGTCAAAATCTCCCCCGGCATCGTCATCGTCCATGTCGCCCTCCTGAATCTCCTTGGCAAGCTCACGTTCCCTATCTCTGGCTTCTTGGGCGTTCTTCAACTCCAACCGATGCTGGTTCATAGGGTAGCGCATCGCCTTGACGCACTCATCATGCAGCGTCAAGCAAGCTCGGATGCGCTCGTGGAACGCCTCGCCGGGCTCGCGGGTGGCGTAGATGTCACCGGCCTGCTTCGTCTGCATGAAGCCCTTCTCGTGGTCGATCGAGGCCTCAATGACGCCATCGCGAATCGCCTTTGCGACAATGTACTCGGCGGACTCCTCGCTCTCCAGACCAAGACGGATGCAGATCTCGCGCAGGGAGATGCGAGAGTAGGAGAGGGACAGCATGCGGATACCGGTCTTGATCACGTTTTGTCGTAGGCGGAGGATCAGGGTGTAGGTGCCGTCGCGGTGGAAGGTCGAGGCGAAGGTCTGCACGATCTTGAGGAAGCCCTGAAGGTCACCGACACGGACAGCGCGCACGAGGCGGAAGTAGGGCTCCAGCGCGCGCTCAAGGCGGGGCTGGCTGAACACGGCGCGGTCCGGAATATCGCCCATCAGCAACTCGATGACAATCAAGAGCTTCATCGAGGTCTGGTAGAAGCCAGTGGCCACCGAGTTTGACGGCGACTTGCGGGTGGCGCCCGTGAGGTGCTCGTGCGCCTCGGTGTAGGACAGCTGGATGGCCCGTATGCGGCCGAGGTAGTAGAGATACCTTGCGACCTGGTTGTTGGGCGCATTTTCGGGGAACTGCGTCTGTGCCACGAGCAGATCGGCCTGGGTGATGTCGGCGGTGGCGAGGTAGTTCCGGAGGAGCAGAGTCGTGACGGAAGCCTGCGTGTCCAGATCCTTCCGCAAGACGGCGCTGCGCAGTGCGGCGAGCAACTTGCCCCGGATGGTGATGACGGGCGATTGCTTGGACGGCGGCTTGGGGTCGAGCTCCTCGTGGAAAAGGGCGAAGTAAAAGTACGCTTTCGCCGCCAACGAGTCCAGCGTGCGTCTGTTCAGCTCCCGGATCTTGTCCACCAGCTGCGTCGAGAACTCGGCGCCTTCCTCGTAGTCTTTCTGGTCGTAGAGATACACCTGTATCAGGATGGCTATGTAGACATCGATCTCGGGAATCGGCTCCTTGGTGCTGGCCTTGTTCTGCTGGACCTGTTCCTTGTACTGGGCGGCGACAGCCTGGATGGCCTCGCCGTCCATGCCGATGGCTTCAATGAGCACCCGCGCCGTGGAGTTGCTCGGCGAGTAGGTGAGGACGACGACGGAGCAGAGCACGCGGTCGGTCAGGCGCTTGCGGAGCGATGAGATGGAGCGGAGTGCCCGGAGGGTAAAGCGGGCATCGAACTGGGTGACGGCCCGCTCGAGCAGCGTGAAAGTAGTGCGGATGTCTTGGGCGGTAGGGTCAGCGCGGTCCGGATACAGATACTTGGTGGACGCCAGGTCGGTAGCAATCATGAACATGGGACACATGCGGCCCGCAGGAGGGTACCGCGACACCGTGCTGGTGCAGAACGGACACGGACACCCCGTGCTCGAGAAGGTGACCATGCTGCTTGGATGCGGCCGTGATGCTGCGACCGAGGGCCCAGTGTGCGTGCGTGGCGGGCAATGGGCAACTCACCGGCGATGGCCTTGTGCTCGACGTTCTCTTCGGGGCTGGCCTGGGCGCCCTCGGCCACTACGCCTTCCATGCGGTCCGTCATGGCGGTCGCTCTCGAGAGGCTGGTATGTTGGGGGAGTGAGGGGGGGAGGAGGAGGAGGATGAGTGGGGAGGACAGAAGGTGCAGAGGATGGCTGCAGTAGTAGGTACGGTCGACGTCGTAGGTGGTATCTAGGTGGTGGTACGTGATGGGCCCGGAAGCTCTAGCCTAGCTGCGGCCGGCGATACGATCTCCCGCGCCGTGGCTTGTTTACCACCCCGCCATCACCGCCCCTCCCTGCGCTTGTCTCTCGGGACTATGCCGCTCCTCGATACCCACCTCGAGCAGATATCGCTCTGCGCCCAATCCATCGCCGACCTCCCGTGCGCGCCCCCCTTCCCCAGCGCCATGTGCACCCTCTGATGTCCTCCAGGTTTGTCCGTCCCAAGGTCTTCACCAATGCGCTCCTCCAATCCCACGACATCACCACCCTGATCCGCGACACCGAGTCCCACGAACGCGCCCTCTTCTCCGTGCCGCCGCCTTCCTCGGCACCCAAGGCCCAGGAATCGCACCGCCGGAACACCATCTTCAACCCCAATGGCGCCTCGACCAACATCGCAGGCGGCGGCGCCAATGCCGTGAGGGCGCCGAAGCGGAACACCGCCGTCGCTGCTGTCCTGGGGACCGAGCTGGTGGAGAAGATACGCAAAGGCGGCGGGGGCGGAGCGGGCACGGGCTTGGGGTACAGGACGTACGACGGGGGAAACAGGAATGAGGTGGATGTCGACACGCTGCTCGAGGGCGCGGAGAAGCTCTTGGGCGTGTAGTACGTATACCCGAGGGTAGTGAGCGAGCTTGGCTGATTGGGCAGTCCTATTCCTGGTGCGCAGGAGCGCATACTGGCCATGCGACAAAGGCACGGCAGGCTCGCGGCGTCGATTGAATATTACGAGTCACGGGTCGCACGGCAGACGGAGCAGCTGAGTCGACTCAACCGGTCCCGAGAACAGCACGACGAGCCTGACGAGACACTGTCGGTGAACGTGGCGCCTGTGGTGATGACTGAAGAGGATCTGAGGCGGGAGGAAGAAGAAGTCAAGCAGCTGGAGCGCAAGAAGAGGGGATTGGAAGATCGGGTCAACTCGATGGGAAGGGACATTACGGGTGTGCTGCGGTGAGAATACAAGAGCGCGGGGGAAAGGTGTTGAAATGGTTCCATTATACGTTTATTTAATGTTCATGCCCCTTCATCGCTCTACTGACCCTGCCACTGCTTGACCTCGGCCTCACTGATTTGCCTCAACTTGTTCACAGCCGGTGCCTCCCCACTCGCTACCCCCTTTGCCAATTCCACAAAGTTGCCTACTACACCCTTCCTCGAGACTGCGTACTGTGCCGTGCTTGCCTTCACGCGGATGATGGCAATACGCGGGTCATCTGGGCCGCCATCATGTGTGCCGTCGCCGAGGTCGCCCACCCAAGCCTTCAAGGCGGGTGAGTAGTGCTTCTTGACCACAGCGCGGTCAGTCTCGATGGACGCATGACCCGAGATCGAGGCCCATTCGCCGGAGTTGTTGATGAAGCCGATGTTGACGGAGGAGTGTGCTTTGAGGTCGTCGGTCTTGCCGGACTCGGTGTTGGTGTGGAAGAGGAGGTCGAAGCCATTGCCCTCCTAGGGGTATGTTAGACAAGCAAAGGAGAGGGCGGGTAAGGGGAGGCATACCTTGGCGGCCAATGCCATAGCCCTTGAAGCAAGCAAGTCACTATCGGACGTCTGTGCTGTCAGGAGACAAAACTTGGTCCTGAACAATCGCATGAAGTTAGTATTTGTATCACTTGCGTTCCGAATACTGGAGTCATCTACTCACTTGTCGATGAAGCTGAACAGATCTTCTGTCTTCTCTTTGAGAGACGGCTCTTCCAAGTTCTTCTGCGTGTACGGGTCGGCGGGCTTGTTGCCGGTGTCTGTGTTGCTGAAGGTGGCCATTGTGGATGTACGGATTGAAGTTATTCTGGAAGGTCTACTATGATTGAAGCGTATGGTGTGGTGGTGTTGTGAGAAATACAGCTCTAGTGTTATTTATTCAGTTTACGATCCATGACGTCAAAGTTCCGTCGCGTTGTTGCACAGCGAGACGACCCCACCACCTAATTATGATTACGACCCACGAGATGGCGTCAGTCGCTCTGTTTGTGGGGCAGGGTCATTTTTTACAGTTTGAGAGTGGGATTGATCTGTATACGACCGTCACGGTGAGGGATAGCAAATAGAATGTCATAAACTTCATTGGTATACGTATCCAGCATGCTCATAGGAACGAGCATGTTCACTGAAAACCCGACCCTGAATACTGTTTAGGGATATGGCTTAAACTATGAATAGTGAAATGGGAAAACAATCATCGCCTAAGTAAAGCAAGATACCTAGGTATTAGATAGTCAAGAGCTAAACTTTGGAGCTCCTGCAATGTTGGGGGATCTACTCGACTATGCGTCCTCGATCTTAGCCTTTTCCAGCTCTTCCGCAACATCGGCCTCAGCCTCCTTTTCTTGCTCGAGCTCGGCATCTGCTGAGACGGAGTCGCCATTGACAGCCTGGTTCTTCTGGGCGGGCTTACGGGCGGCGTCGGTCGCGCCATCCGTCTCGTCGGCCTCCAGGCGATCAATCTCTTTCTGCGCCTTGGCAATGTTCTATATGTCGTTAGTGATATCACTTGACGTTGCGTCGGTCGCGACATACCTCCTTGGTCTTGCGGTCCTGGTCTGACTTCCAGTTCGAGAGCTTCTCCTGCAGCTTCTGCACCGTCGCGGGGACGTCGGCCTGGCTTGACGGTGCATCGACACCGACCTTGGCCAGCTCCTCGATGATGCCGATGTTCAAGTTGAACTTCGTCTCCACAGCAGGCGTAGTTTTCTTGTTCTTCTTCCCCTTTTTGCTAGCTCCGCCGATGAAGTAGGACTCCTCATCGCCGCCTTTCTTGGGCAGAGCAGTGCCCTTGAAGCCGGAGCTATCGACAGTCCGTTGTGCAGCAGCAGCGAATTTGCTTTCGGCAGTGGTCTCCTTGGCGGGAAGCGCTGAGGGGTCAAAGTGTCGGATCAGGCCTTCACAGACGTAAATCTCATCCTGGTAGGCAGGACCACTGGCTTCTTCCAGACGCTTCGAGGCCACTTCTTTGCGTTTGCTGGCTTGGTATTCGATTTCCTGTTGGCGCCTCCGCTCGTTTCGGGCCTTGCGGGCCTGGTAGTCGTAGTCGGAGAATGCGCGTTTCTGCGCATAGTACTTGTCCTTGAACTCTTTCATCTCCTGCCACTTCTCCTGCTGCTCGGCGCGAGCTTTGTCGGTCGCCTCCCGCAGACCCTTGAGGTTGCTGAAGGCCTCGTCCTGCTCCTTCTTCAGGCCGTCGAGCTCTGTCTGCAGCTCGTTGTACTTGTTGGAGATGGCCTTTTGTTCTGGGTCGTCCAGCAGCTTCTTCTGTTCCGCGTACTCGGCCTTCAGGTCATCGACCGTCTTCTGTTGAGAGTCGAAGCCGGCGAAGTTCTTGCGGATCTTGTGCAGATTTGAGACGTCGGAGAGCGCCTTCCTCTCGTCCACCAGCTTCATGGTGCCGGAATCGACATCCTTCTGCAGGCGGGCGATTTCGCGATCGACGTCCTCGACGCTCTTGTACTGAACCTTGCCCTTGGACGTCTTCAGTTCATTCAGACGAGACTTGATCTGCTCGTCGAGGCGCTTGAGCTTGTCATGGACGGTGTTGCGGGAGTTCTTGAAGCCTTGCTGCGCCTGGCGGAGCTCGCCGAGCTCTTTCTTGAGCTCCTGCTGCCGCTGCGCATTGGGCGAGTCCTTGTTATTTGGGCGGGCCAGGTCCTGTTTTTGGCGAGCGGCATTCTGCGAGGGGAGTGGTGAGTCGCGGTGCAAGGGAATGCCAGGCTAGAAATCACATACAAACTTCTGCTGCGCGGCCGTGTGTGCCGACTCTAGCTTGGAGAGCTGCTCCTTGAATGCGGCCTCATCAGGCTTTTCGGGCCTGACGAAGGCCTGCTTGTCGGCGGCTGAAGATGTGTCGGCGGAGGCCACCGTGGCGGCCGCGGGTGCTGTGGCCATATTTGCACTCGGACTCGGCACGCTGTCAGTTAGTGCAGTCAATGGTCAATTGAGCTGGAGGCCAGAAATAGGCAGCGCAGTGAAGGGTGAGTGGGAAATTGGGCAATTGGGTGGTCGTGTGCGTGTATGTGCGTTTAAATGTTGGGATGTGCGTTTAAATGTAATGCCCTCGGGACTAAATTTCGTGAACGTTGAGGCTTCGATGCAGTAACTTTAACCGACCCGTCTTGGCGCACTACCTACCTCGAACCGCCTACGAAATCCCCCTGCTGGAGGGTTTGGTTCTGGGACTCACCATGGACGGCCGAGAGAAGACCCCCGTGCTGCTGCTGAAGACCAAGTCTGCGCCGACGGATGGGTATGAGGAGTACTTCTCCGCGCTCGACAACAGCCGCTATGCCCCTGTCTTCGTTCCGGTGCTGGAGCATAGGTTTAAGCAGGAGGCGCTCCGTCAAGTTCGACAGCACGTCGTAAACGGCGACTTTACCCGAAAGTATGGTGCCCTGGTATTCACCTCGCAGCGCGCCGTAGAAGCCTTTGCCGAGGTGGTCCAGGAGCTGCGTGGGGAGGGCGTTTGTCCCCTGCATTCCCAATTGCCTCAAAATCTTCCCCTCTACGTTGTGGGACCGGCAACGGCGCGCGGTCTCAGGGCGTTGAACACCGGATGTCCGATTCTTGGCGAGGAGACAGGCAACGGAGACGCGCTTGCTTCGTACATTCTGGACCACTACAACAGCATATATCCGAGCGCCGGGAAGCCTGCCATTCTGTTCCTCGTGGGCGAAAAGCGACGGGACATCATTCCCCGGACTCTGCAATCCGGGCATCTCCCGCCGGAGCGAAGGACGCAGGTCGACGAGCTGGTCATCTACGAGACTGGGGAGATGCAGTCATTCAAAGCCGACTTCACCTCCCTGTGGAAGGAGAATGCAGCAAAGGCGAAGGCCCGCCAATGGGTCGTCGTCTTCTCTCCCACGGGATGTCAAGCTATGCTGGAGAGTCTGGGACTGCTTGACGCAGAGACTGGCCAGTCGAAATGGCAGTCATCAAAGACGTCTGAAAGAGAAGTTCTGATAGCCACCATTGGACCGACCACGCGGGACTATCTAGTACAAGAATTCGATGTTGCACCCGACGTATGCGCCGAGAAGCCTAGTCCTGAAGGCCTTGGTGAAGGTATTCGCACGTTCAACGCGTCGACGCGTCTCGCCAGATGACGTCACGAATGCGATAGGCACGTGTATAGAGGTACAAAGTCGATCGGAGAGCAATGAGTCGATGGAACCTCTTCTTTCATCAATCTCTCATCGTTTCCCACCATCTGCACCTGTATCGGCATCATGACGGCGACACGCTCTGGCGACCACAGCTCCCAGGAGGATGTCGTAGCAGGAACGAAGCGCAAGACCCATATTACCTCACCCAAACGCGAGAGCAAAGTCGCGAAGAAACAAACGACCATCGAGGAGTCGACTGGCGACGAGGCGGCTAAGCATGACAAGAAGAAGGAAGGCACGACCAGTGATGAAAATGAAAATGTAGAAGCAACGACCAAGCAGCCAGACAGCAATGTGCAAACTGAGGAGGATACGGTCCAGGATTCATCACAGCGCGAGAAAGAGCTTCCTTCAAGTATTCTGGAGAAGGGCGTCATTTACTTCTTCACTCGCAATCGAGTCAGTGTTGAGGAGGCGGAGAGCGTGGGCGATCTTCAGCGAACCTACTTTGTGCTCCACTATACCTGTAGTAATGATCGTTTCATGGCATTCGTCGAGAAAGCACAAACAACTATTCAGGAGCTCAAGGACGACTTCTTCAAAGGTTCCGACTACGAAACCAAGACCTCCGGCACCCGTCACGTAGATCCAGTCACCCCCATCGCCGAGGGTGTGTACGCCATCACACGCACCGAAGACACTAGCACGCACCTCGCCTACGCCATCACCATTCCATCCGACCTCGGAGAAGTCCAAGAAGATCTCGGTATTCGACCCCAGGGCAGCTTCGTCATCAACGTCAAGAATCCCGAGCGCCCGGGACCAGCAAGTGCGAACCTTCCGCAGGGCCCAGACTTCCCCAAAGAGATCATCGAGGAGTTCCGCAACCTAGCCTGGGCGAAAGTCAAGCCGAAGTACTTGGACTTCCCAAATGCACAGATTCTGCTGATTGGCGAGGAGCTGGAGTCTGGCACCGAGCCGACGACCAAGGACCAGCGGCATGGGAAGGAGGAGCCGGCTGCAGAGTTGGAGAGGCTGGAGCACGAGGACGAAGTGAGAGTGGAGCATTTGCGTGGCGACGATTCGGTCTTTGATGACCTCAGACTAAGCAAGGATGAGTTTTCAAAGGTGCCTACGACATGGTAGATAGCGAATCTGTACATCAGGACCAGATCGAAGTGTCTGCACGTGCTCCCGCGACGACCAACTAACCCAAGCCGTATTAGCTCGACTAAGTCTAGACGTGCACCCCAGGCTTCAGCAAATGTGAACGCGTCTTCCAAGCACCTGCGACCGGCTCAATGGCGCAAAATATGGCCATCGCAAATGGCAAGACGACGGCGAAAAAGTCGAACAAGCCGCCGGTCGACCCCAACGTGCTCGAGGTGGTACTCGGCCCGCTGCTCATCAAGCCGTGGTACCCCTCCTTCTACCCCGAAGAGCTCGTTGGGAGACGGGTCGAGCGGCTGCATGTGTGTGAGTGGTGCTTCAAGTACACCAAGGAGCTGCTGCCGTTCCTGGGGCACACCTGTCCCCTCCGTGATCAGCCTCCACCCGGCGGCGCAGTGTACGCGCAGCCCGGCCTCGCCATCTACGAACTCGACGGCGCCGAACACAAGCTGTACGCCCAGAACCTCTCCCTCTTCGCGAAGCTGTTCCTCGACACGAAGTCAGTCTTTTACGACGTCACCACCTTCCTCTACTACCTGCTCGTGCTCAACGACCCCTCTCCCACGGCAGGCAGCGGCCAGGTCGTGGGTTTCTTTAGCAAGGAAAAGATGAGCTGGGACAACAACAACCTGGCCTGCATATGCGTGTTTCCGCCGTGGCAGAAGCGGGGCTTGGGCCAGGTGTTGATGGCGGCGAGCTACGAGCTGGGGAGGAAGGAGGGCAGGATGGGTGGGCCGGAGAAACGTATGTCCCCATCCATCTCATTGCCTCACCGTGCTAACGAACGTCCCAGCGCTGTCCGACCTCGGCCGTCTGGCTTACACACACTACTGGTCGCAGACGCTCGCGCGCACCATCCTCGCCATCCCCTCCAAGCGCACCTTCTCCATCGCCGACCTCCGTGACGAAACATACATCACCGTCGACGACATCGTGTCTACATTGGAGAACATGGACGTGCTGGAAACCAAGAAGCGGGGTGGCGCCGGCGCCGTTGTCAACAAGGCAAAGGTACGCGAGTGGGCGGAGAGGAACAGGGTGGACCTGAGGAGTCCGATTGACGAGAAGGCCTTTGTAAGAGCGCCGGGGCGGGATGAGACGCTGCAGGAGTCGTAGGCGGCTTGAATTAAGACAGGCGTTTGGGTGTTGTAATATACCCTTGGGTCAGATGATCACCATCTTTATCAGTAGAATAATCGCTCGTCAGGCATAGTCCTTGATCATGTACTTTTGCACGCAAGCCTACGTTATTGCTGCTCTTTTGAAAACCAGGAAGAGTTGGCGACTTCGGCATCTCCAGCCGACCCACCATCTCACCTCAAGCCACATCCCCCAAAATCACGTCCCATGGCCTCGACCTCTCTGCAAAGCCGTCCATACCGCTCCCACCGCGTGCCAGCATGTAACCGCTGCCGCTCGCGAAAGATCCGGTGCCACATCGATATTCCGGGCGAGCCGTGTCTGGCTTGCCGCACGGCCTCTCAACCCCAAGAAGGACGACTCAAATGCCAGTATGTAGAATCGTCGACAAAGTCATCGCCAAATGAAGAGCACGGAAGAACGGCGTCCAAGAGACGGAGACTGAGTGGCGATGAAGACGATGAGATTCCGACCCGGCCTCTTTCAGCGCCCATTCTGCATCGGTCGTCGACTCACCCTTCGGCGAGTATCATTCTCGCGCCGCATATTGCGGAAGACGTAGATATTCTCCAGCGACACATATCGAAGCATCCCACCACAGCGGCCGAGGGTTCGGCATCAGCCTCGCAACCTTACCAAACCCTTTTCCACAACGTCCAGGATCCCATCGTGTATCTGACCGTGCCCCGATTCCGTACCGGACTGGTGCCTGAACTGGGAGCCGGAAAAGAACAGCTAGAGATTATTAAACAGCTCATGGGGCCTTTTCGACGGGAGATTCTGGATCTTTACTTGGACTTTGTGCACTCTAATTTCCCCATCTTGGACGATGAGACTTGTGCCTTGTTGAAGAGGGGACGCAGCGAAACGCTGCCGAACAATCTGCAGTGTGTCGTGTACGCCATGGGTCTTGCCCATTGGCCTCTGTCCGAGACTTTGAAAATGCACCCCCGACCCGACTCGCATTACATCTGGAACAAGGCGAGTCTTCCCACGGTTGACTGGATTTAATTGGAGGGGAGAGATGTTGACCGGTGCATGTAGGCTATCAGTTCGGTCCTGGAGGACTTCTTGAGCCCGAGCATGGCGACGGTGTCATCTGCCGTACTCGACCAAATCGGCAGACCTAGTGTGAGTATCGTAGGAAACATCACGCTTTGCGGCCGTACAGTGTCGCTGGCGCAAACATTCGGTCTGCATCGAGATCCTTCGAAATGGAATGTACGCTCTAGTATCCAATCCGACGGGGAAAAGAAAAGGGTTCACGACTGAAACCTTGCCAGATCACTTCCAACGAAAAGTCCATCCGCATTCGCTGCTGGTGGGGCGTTCTGATAACAGACTACTGGTCCAGCATCGCCTACGGCGTCCTCCCGCACACCAGCAAGCGTTTCTACGACGTGCCCAAACCCTCCCTCGACCTGCTGCTCCCTCCCAAGGCCACCACCCTGCAAAAATACGCCACAACCTGCTTCGTGCATCTGTGCGGCCTTACCGAACTCCTCGGAGAAATCCTCCCGCTCGTCTACGAGATCGCTCCCGATCGCGTGGCCCTGTCTGCCGAGGTCGAGCGCTTGAAGACGCGCCTGAATGAGCTGGAGAGGGAGTTGCCCGAATGGCTTCCCCTGCCTAAGAAACCGGGCACGAGTAATCTGTGGTTTTGCTTCCTGAGCATGCGCCTGCTCCTCAGCCGTGTCACGCTCCGCGTAGCCATCCTCGAGGGCGATTCTGGACTAGAGAAGCGTAGGCTAGATGAGTTGAGGGCGGCGAGTTCGGCGGTGTTGGAGTTTGTGCTTTGGTTGCGTCAGTCGCAGTTTTTGGACTTTTGGCTCCCTTATGCGACGCATTTGCTTGTCCATGCCGTTACCGTATGTACCTACCACTCCTATTCCTTTGCAATATCTACCCGGATTAATCGCTTTGCGATAATCTTACGTATTTGGATCTGCATACTGTCTGAAGATTTGAAACACGATTATACCTTTCAGTATATTCGCTAACCGCATGACGACAACAGGTGTCCCTACGCTGCAGCGTCGAAATCGACAACGTAGAAGTACGAAACGCATCCGTCTCCCAGCTTCAGCGTGTCATGGAACACATCCGACATGCACGAGACTCCTACGATTGGGATGTACGTACACCCTTAACAACCCTCCCGTCCTTCCCTCCCAACTCATACACACCACTAACCCCCCCACCCCCTCCTCTACAGATAGCATCCTACACCCTAGAACGCTGCTCCGACTCCGTCACAAAAGTCGCCTCCCTGTCCCTCGCCTCCCGTCGATCCCAAACCCCCTCCCATCACCCAACCGAAGACGTACCAACAACCCTCCACCCCAACGGCTCTGCCGATCCCCACCCCAATACCGCAGATGCCCTAGACGACGATACGGCGTTCCTGCTCTCCGACCTTCTGGATCCCAATGCGTTTGATTTTTCGTGGGAGGCTTTGTGGGATACGCCGTCTGGTATGGTGAATTTTGCTATTTGATATCACGTGGGAATGGAGAATTTCGTTTGTATTGTATGGGTACGCGATACGTATATTGTCATTTTGATGCGGTATCGTGATGGATACATCACTCTCACTAGCTTTGGTTTAATCTAAAGTCTTCTTCACCGTACTACATACAGTGTTAAATCACACCACATCCATCTCACCCACTCAACACTCCTCTCCTCTCTCCTACCCTACCTACCTACTTCACCACATAAAAAAAAACCCCCAAAGAACAAGAAGTTAGAATTAGACCAGCCATTCCTTTCACAGAAAGCAGTTTGATATAGATATAAAAAATGGTAAACAACGATACCCCGGGTATAGCTTTCTCGCACTCGCAACAACAACTACCTTCCTCACCTACGCTTTGACGCCAATCTAAAAAAAAAGAATTACAAAGAGCTACCAAAAATTGGAAATGCAGACCGAACAAGCAAGCTCGTCGTCGCTCCGAACCGTGAAGATGGAAAGAATTTCGCCCAAACAGGTGACGCTCGGGTCGGTGAAGATGGGACGACAGGTCCGGTGTCATAGGCCATCATCGCCAATGACTCCTCACCCCAGTACTGGACTTCCTCCCGCTTGCTGTCTCGGCACTTGACAACCTCCCGCTTGAAAGCCCGAGCTTGCTCCTGCGTCCCTCTTCAATGTTTCCGAGTCTACTGCTACTTCGTCCCGGCGTGGCAATGGTGGGAACATTCATATTTGAGCCGACACTAGGGGCGCGTTTCTTGGGGGTGGGCAGCATGCTGCTTCTACGACTATTCATAGCACTAGCGGATCTGGGAGTCTGACGTGGAGTCGGGCTTCTCTCGCTTCCTGCACTGGAGTCTTCAGATTCAGCAATCTGCACTCGGCGTGGTGGTGTCGTTGAGCTAGCTGAGAGGGAGGAAGATCCCGGCGTCGCAGGCAACGGCTTGTTTCTAGCGGGTGTAGTGGGTGCTTGCATTGGACTTGGCACTGGCCGTCGAGATATGACTTTCTGTGCTGGCGTAGTGGATCTAGGCCGGGTAGTCGGCGGCTGCAACGCAGAGGATCGACTAAGTGGGCTGCGCACGGGTATGGAGGAGTGGGTTCCGTCTGACAGCTTGCGATCAGCGGACAGAGACAGTGGATTGTAATGGTGGCCGATTACTGTGTCTCGCATATTAGTGCTTCCATTCCAACGGGGTTTGGAGGAGGACGACTCCGGCGCCGGAGTCGTTGAGCGAACAGACCGCGTCGGCGTGGCGGACATGGCGCGAGAAGGGTAAGCGGACGACACAGTCTCCAGACGGGATGCAGTGAGCGACTTGCGCGGTACCGGGCTCTCGGACATGGGTAGACTGGAATAACGGCGATTGGCCGGGACCGAAGACTTTGCATAGGACGTACTCATTGGCCGAGGTTTCCTCCCAGATGGAGTGTTGGATCTGTTTATAACAATGCTCGAGGCAGGAGAGCTGTTGGGGGTGCCAAAGGCTGAGCCGCATAGCGAAGCCTCTGTCCGTGAAGACAGCGTAGAAACCGAGTCCCTCAGCCTTCGAGACACGGCGATCTCCTCCAGCACCATGTCCATGTCTTTCATATCGCTTGCGAGATCCGATACCTTTTGGCGGACGTCTTGTTGGATGCGCAGGATCTCGCCGTTCACGGTGGACCGATGCTTCATCTCAATGTCGATCAACTGGAGGACGCGCTTCATCGAGGGCGGATAGTGCTGTCGCCTGTCTTTGTACGTGGAGATGCGGGCGGTGAGTTTCTCGTCGTCGTTCTCGTTGATGGCTTGGCGCAGTCGTTGCATGCTCTTCATGAGCGAATCGTACATGGCAATGGCTTTGCTGCCTGCTTGACGGAAGCTGTGCACCCATTTGTCTTCGCCGAGTTCTTCCCGCAGCGCGTCGGCATCTGCCTCCAGCTTCGTCTCGAGCTTCTCCAACTGGTCCTTGCGTCTCATTAGCTCGTCACAGGCAGAGGGAAATGTCTTTTTGGCGCGCATCTGGAACGAAGACAGGCGCATGGGCAGGAAGTCAAGCGAGGCGCGCAGGGGCTGGAGTTTGGCGAAGAGGGCGAGCAGCTTCGAGTTTTCCTGTTCGATCTGGGGAATGGGCGACATGGGCGACGTGACGGTCATGGAAGGGGGCACGCTGAAGCGGTTGCTGTTGACTCGCGACTGCTCGCGGGCATGTTGCCGGGGCGTTTCTTCGACAATCGTCTCGAGATCCGCAATGTCGAACTTTTCAGCACTCTCGGCAACGGAGTCGCTGATGGCGCGGTGGCGGCGCTCCTCCATTTCGAAGATGTGGCGACTGAGGGTTTCGACCTCGAGGCCAATTTCGCCGAGCACCGTGTTCCACAGCTCTTCCCACTCCATCGCAATTTCGACCTGCACTTTAATGTCCTTGAGCGTGTGCTTGATCTTGGACCAGCCGCTCACCACCTCTTCCATTTGCGTCACCAGGGTCGTCAGGTCTCGGGTCGGGAGCGAGGCAACGTCGGGGCGGTTATGCAGGTCCTCGATGGCGGTGATGTACACGTTGACCAGGCCCTCGAACTTGCCGATGGCGGTGTCGACCTCGGCCAGGCCTTCGCGGCCGGCAGCGGCAGCCCATTCCACATCGTCTTCGGCGTCGAGCCCGTTGAGGACCTCGGACGCCTTGGCCATCCATAGGCGGATGCTGCCGGCGGCACCGTGCAGGGCGCGGGCGGCCGCCGTGGAGGACGGGAGGGCCGAGATTTCCGAGGAGAGCGAGTCGGGCGGCGGCAGGGTGATGGAGGTCAGTTGCTGGATCTGGTTGGTGAAGCTGAGGCGCGAGAGCGTGTAGATGGAGTTTGCGCGCGACAGGTGGCGGCGCTGGAAGTACGACTCGACGTCGATGCCGTTCTCGCTGTCCAGCACCGAGGGGGGTTCCTCTGGGGATCCGGAGGGGGGCTCCGCGGGCGGCGGCGGCGGCATGTCTTTGGGCGGCGGCGTGGGCGGGCGCGTGAGCGGGACGGCATCGTCGGCAATGGTGGGCGTGGAGGGCGTGGGCGTCAGGGTCTTCGTCGCAGAGATGTCGGGCAGGCGGTACTTCTGCGTCTCCTCGGACGGCGCATCGCCGGCCTCCGAGTCCGAGGGCAGCACCCTATCGCTGGTGCTGACGAAGCTGCTGCGGTCGCTCTCGAAGCCCGGCGGCGGGCTCTGGTCCATGGCCAGCTTGAGCGCCGGCACACTGTCGCCCGTGAGCTGCGGGATCAGCGGCGTGCTGGCCTGGCTGCCGGCGCCGCTGCCGTGCACGCTGCCGTAGGCACTCCCGTAGTTGCTCCAGGTCGTGCCGCGCCGCTCGATGCGCACGCCGCGGTCGCGGTGGAACTCGTCGAGCTCGCGGATCTTGCGCTCGGAAATGCGGCCGATGGAGGCGGGCAGAGGCGGGCGGCTGGTGTCGGGGGTGCCGCCCTGGTTGAATAATTTCATGCGGGCCAGCAGGCCAGGAGAGACGTTGCGCGTAAGCTTCCGGCTGCTCTCCAGGACGCGCTGCTCGGGCGACGGTCGCAGCGGCTTGTTGGGCGACTGCGGCTGCGACTGCAACTGTGGGTGTGGTGGGTGGCTGTGGGGTGGGGGGTGCGGGTGCTGGTGCTGGTTGGCAGGCGCGATGGGCGGTGTTGATGTTGGTGTTGACGACGTCGTCGGGGGTGCGACTGCCACCTCACCAGCGGACAGGGCAGCCACGGGCGGCGGCGTGAAATAGTGCGGAGACGGAACCGTCGATGGCGCGCGAGGGCTGTTCATTTGGACATGCTCAGCCGTGGACGGACGGTCAGTACATACGAGATTGCCCAAGCTTAGCCTGGAGCCTGGAGCCTGGAGCCGGATATGGGATGGCAGAAGGGCGTGGTCACTTCGCTGCTGCTGAGGAGGGGGGACGGGCGCGTCCCCGTTGTTGCTAGCCTGGCGCGTCCTTGCGCGACCGGTGTGGCGATGGCGACGGCGACGTCAGCAAATAGTAATATTATAGTCTTCACGACGGCAAATCTGCATTATTAATTGGAGAGAGAGGCTTTCCGAACTACTACTGCACCCAGCTGTCACGTGCGCCGTCTCAGCGCTGCCCTCGCCCCTGGGGCCTGCTCTACCTCAAACACGTGGCGCGTGCTGTTGCCAACGAACGGCAACCCATCGTTTGGGATAGATAGATAAACAGTTCAAAAATACATACTGGAAGAAAGGGTTAATAATTACAAATCAGATACAAATCAAGAGACCTCCAGAATTCTACCCTCTATGTACAAAAAACGAATGATATATGGTGGGGTATGCAGGGGTATCTAGCTCGGTGCTCGGAAACAGAAGAGCAAGCACAGGAATCATCAAGTGTCGGATGCATCGTGTACAAACGGTAGGAAATCTACGCCGCCTCGTACTTGGTGTCGATCTTCAGCGTAGGCGTCCTGGTCTGGCTCTTCTGCTTCTTCCACTCCTTCATCATCTCCTCGCGCACCCCGCGACTCCACTCGAGCAGCGCCGCGTCGAACTTGAGCCACGCCTCGGGCTCCCCGTGAACCACGCCCATGGCGTCGATGTCCACCTTTACGTCCCAGCGCAGGTCGGCCGCCTTGGCCCAGTAGCGGAGGTTGTCGGCGCAGCGGTACGGCTTGGCCGTGTCGGTGTGGTACTGCTTGATCGTCTCGAACTGGCGCCGTGACTTCTTGACGAGGACATTGTGCAGATGGACCAGGCGCAGTCCACTCTGCAGCTCGGCCAGGAAGGGTGTCGGCAGCTCTGCGCCTGCGGGGTCGGTCCACTCAGATAGCGGCTGCGGAGTGCCGTCGAACGACCTCAGGAACAGCAGCTCGCGCTCGCGCTCGCGGCCGCTCCAGTCGCCCTTTAGCCATGCCCAGCTTTCCCTCTCCAGCTGCTCCCGCTGCTCCGTCTCCTCTTCTATGTCGAGCAGATCGCCGATGCCTTCGACCCACTCCTTGATGTGCGACGTTTCCGACGGCTGGACTCCGTTGGCGAAGTTGCGGATGGCGAGCCGCTTGAGCACCTCCAGTACATCGTAGAGCTCTTTTCGTATTTCACGCTCCGGCCGGATGGCATAGAGGCGTTGGGGGTCTTCGTGCGCTGTGTAGTAGTTCTTGGCCGCTCTGATGGCCAGCGTCGTGACATCGAGCAGGTTGAGGCCCTCGATCTGGTGCCAACCTGGCGTATCGGCCGATTTCCTGGACGATTCCTTCGGAACCGAATTGCTGCCTTCTGCCGACTTTCCTTTGCCCGACGCCGTAGTGCCTGTGATGTGTCCTTTCTCGAGCTCGCGGAGGTGCTTGGCGGTTTCCTCTAGCGTCTCGCGTAGCTCCCGCCGCAGCACCGTCATATCTGGCGGCGGGGGCACGTAGATGGGGTTGTTCTTGTAGGTGCTGACCGTCGGCGGGAGCATCATCGGCTCCGTCTCCTCCCAGTTGGGCGAGAGCGTGCCGTCGATTGGCGACTCCACGAGTCCGCCCTCCAGCTGTTCGATGCTGGAAGTGGACAGCGAGGACATGTCGCCTTCGGAGAGCGGGCGCTTCGATCCGCTGGCTGTGCGCGAGCCATTCTTGCGCTTCCTCGCAATTCTCCCGGTCGCCTCGTCCAGCAGGCCGGTCCTTGCGAAGTAATACTGCAAATGTGCGATTGTGCCCAGGTTCATAACGCTGTCTCGGCTCCTCGCCGACCGCGAGAACTGTGTGCCCTCGGGTCGCATGTACCCCCTCCTCCCCGGGATACCGCTTTCTGAGATACGGGAGGAGCTTGCCGAGCGGCCCGATGCCGACGACCTCGTCGAGTTCGTGGACACGGAGCGATCGAGCGGAGGGATGGCATTGAGGGCTAGCGACGCTGGATTCCAGACGTCCGGAGAGAGCGAGCGCTCCACTGGCGACGGAGTCATCTCCATGGCGGCTTCTGCGTCCTGTGTACTGTGTCCGGAGATAGGGGCGACGTGGCCGCAGAGCAGCAGGCGCGCAGGAGGGGCTTCAAGTAAAAGGCAGCAGGAGGGTCTTTGTGGGTCACAGAGACAAGCGGTTTGCAGCTGCCATAGAGTCTGAACAGCTAAGGCGTGGTGATTGATGGGAGTTGATGGTGGACAGGAGCGGGCTTTGGGCAGAGAAATGTTATTAAGATTAATGTGGTGGTTTCATCAGCGCTATGCACTGTCTCGTGATTAGTTAGCGTCCGAACACCGGGACCCAGCATATGTACGCCTCGTGGACGAATGCCCAGCAGCATTATTGGGATGCTCTTAATTAACAGAGAGTTCTTGTTGGAAAGTGCAAGGTATCGCCTGAATGTGCGCCCCGCAAACAGCCTATAGCCAGCACGGTTAGGCACAACATGCGCAGGGTCAATAGGGGCTAGCGCGTTGCCTTACTTACGTGCTCCCCCATGTGCCATTTATGGCTGGATCACAATGACGTTGCTTGGCGGCGCGACCTCTTCAGCAGTAGTGGACCGTCGCCATGATTGTTCTGCCCGCTGCTCGAAGCTTCATGAGACGTTTCCTTTCGCAATCAGCCAGAATGTCCGACACGAGAGTGAGTGGTGGTCTCTGCTGTCGGTGATTGGCGGCGTTTAGCTGACAGCCCTAGATCTCCTTTAAAGTGCGTACCATGCGTACCAAGCCTTCAATGAGTTCGCCTTGAAAATGGTTCTAAGGCGAGCACAGGTAGAAGGCAAAGTCCAGGGTGTTTGCTTTCGGGACTTTACCTCCAAGCAGGCCAGGAGCATTGGAGTCACGGGATACGTGACGAATGCCTCGGACGGGACGGTACAGCCCCTCGCCCTGCACACCACCACATACTGTATACACTGCTGACCTTCACAGGTCCAAGGCGAGGCGCAAGGCAGTCGGGATGGGCTTGAGCAGTTTGTGCAGCATCTGAAAAAGGGGCCCTCGGCCGCGAGTGTAAAGAATGTCGAGCGCTCAGAGATTTCCACCAAGTCGGACGAAAACAGCTTCAGCGTCAAGTGAACCCGAGCTCTCATTGGCAATCTCCAAATCAATTATGTCGGGGAGTGCATCAGTACTTTCCCAGTATTACTCATCTTCGTCTTGCACAAAAATGTCCTGAATACTTTGTGAGCGTCGACGACACAAGCACAGTAAGCACGAACGCCGACCAATCACGCGCGCCATCGGGGTGATTAGGCGAAAGTGAGTAAGACGCCGCTTCACCGAGAGCCCGCAACGAGAACAGACCGGAGCATTTCCGAGTATTCCGGATTCAGAACGCGGTGCTTTATCGTGTATTCAGCTCGCCGCCTCAGCACGGGACCATCAAGCTTGACGTTTGCTCCATCGATGACTCTGACAAAAATGTCGCAAAGCCTCTATAAAGACTCGGGGTTGTCGCCTCAGCTATTTCCCTACATAGCTCTAAACCCTCCATGCCCTTCTCCCCAGTCACAATAGCACCCAAGCGGGCATCTGCCCAGCTATACAGGGCCATCGGTGGCACACACCTGGCGCCTCTTTCTAGCCTACGCCAATTCTCGAACGCGCGCAATACCCCCACCTCGAAGGAATTTTTCCTGGAGAAAAAGACGGAAAAGGTCCGGAAAACCCCTGCGGCATGGCCACATCCAGGTACGCTTCTGACACCGCCGTAATCCCAACTGCTGACCGACGACCAGTCTACTCGTATGAGCAGATGGAGGGCGTGGTGGTTGCTCATCGCGAGGCGGAGACCATGTCCGACAAAGTCGCGTTCCAAGCGGTCAAGGTACTGCGTTGGGGGCTCGATTTTGCAACTGGCTACAAGCATGACAAAGCTACCGCGTTGCATGCCACAGACCCTCAAGCAGCAAAGGCCAAATACGGAATGACAGAGGAGAAGTACATGATCAGGAACATCTTCCTCGAATCAGTGGCAGGCGTACCCGGCATGGTCGCAGGCAGTAAGTAGTCCCAAGTCCCAAGTCCCAAGGGACACGCTGACGTTATAGTGCTCCGTCATCTTCACTCAATGCGTCGCATGAAGCGCGATAACGGCTGGATCGAGAGTCTGCTCGAGGAGAGCTACAACGAGCGCATGCACCTGCTTACGTTTCTAAATATGAGTCAGCCTGGCTGGTTCATGAGGTTCATGGTCCTGGGTGCTCAGGGTGTCTGGTGCAATGCTCTCTTCTTCGCATACCTCATCAGCCCACGCACCTGCCACCGTTTCGTTGGATATCTCGAGGAGGAGGCTGTCATCACATATACGCGCCAGGTACGCTACTCTTGAGTCGCCGTACCCCAATTGCTGACAGGCGAAGATCAAGGATATTGATGCTGGACGGCTGCCAAAGTGGGAGAAGTTGCCGGCGCCCTCGATAGCCATTGACTATTGGAAGATGCCTGAAGACCGCCGTAGGTGACCATATTTAGCCCCCCGCTGGGCCCTCTGGATGAGCTCTGCTGACTTCGACCCCTTTTCAGGCACTATGCGCGATCTCCTTCTCTACATCCGCGCGGACGAGAGCAAGCACCGGGAAGTCAACCACACGCTCGGCAATCTCGACCAGGTAGAGGACCCCAATCCCTACGTCAGTGATTACAAGGACCACGCCAGGCCGCATCCATGTAAAGACCTATCCTTCCAGAAACCCACCGGCTGGGAGAGGAGCGACATCATCTAGCTGCTTCTCGTTTCGTCTTTCTATCCTCTCCTCTCTTAAAAGCATTATTGGCCTGGCGTTGATAGCATATTAGACTGCATGTGGTATCTTGATACCTAACCTTTTTTGGAGGGTATATATGGACCAGTAGACACGATAGAGGTCTAGATTTGTACGATAGGTACACCCCAATAATCCAGGCTCTGGTCTCGACGTCGCAGCTCGGCAGCACTCGTCCCACTTATTCTTGACTTGCGGGACCCGCGTATGCCACACTCGTGTTACCCCAAACCCCGCACCCGTCTCTGCGGAACCGCAGAGTGAGAGAGGAGCATGCAGGAGCTGACGTACCGGCACTAGACCGAGAATAGGCATGGCAGACAGTCATCCTGCCGCTCAAAGTGCGAAAGTCTTGTGGTGTTGAGGCTTGAAAGTGAAAGTGCATATGGCATCGGATGTAACAAAGTGTAGAGACAAGATGAATCTTATAGACTGCTATACGAAGTACTCCATACCTACCACCTAGGTGGTGGTACGTCGGGAGGTGTTGGCGGACCCCTGTCTCAATTCGACGCTACTGCACCCCACATGTAAGCTACGCCACGCCGATGTACCGCCGCCCCGCATTCTGCTAAGAGCTCCCCTGCACCAAAGCTATCCCTAGCTCTATCAGCCGTCTTGGAGAGCTTCCTTGCTACGCCAAAGCTGTCCCTAGTTATATCATAGATAGCCATATCATAGCCATATCATAGCCATATCAACAGCTTTGGAAGTCTGGCCGTCGTGTATAGGAACAGTCCGTAATGATAGGGAAACATTCTCATCTTGGTACCGACAGGACTTCCTGTCAGTAGCAATTGCCGCTTCTTTTATCCTCCGGAACCGCAATCCTGGATTACGAACCCCTCTCAATGTGTCTCCCTGTGACTGCGGATCCGCAAGCGTGCGCCTTCTTATTCGACCGTGCACCTCCACATTACGCGCCATGCATTGCATAGAGGGCGTAGATAGACCCCTCTTCCAAAGTCATCCAATAGCTGCACCCTGCTTCATGCAAGACGAAGTACCTAGGAAACTGTCCGGCTCAAGGCATTGGCGAGTGGATACGTTGTAATGTGCGGGGTCTGCCATCTAATGATCGTTACATAGGTAATAAAGGCCCTTCTCTGCGCTCTTCGGTACACTCTTCCCCTCCTACCAGCTCAGAGTGAGCAAGACTATTGCGTCTTGAGGCAGAAACAGACACAGAAACTGTTCACTCCATCACCATGACGATTCCAGACGAGGTAATTCTGGCGAGAAGAGGAGTTGGGCTTCCCATGCTGATGGCTTGACAGGTCGATATCATTGTGTGCGGTGGGGGGTCGTGCGGGTATGTTATCCTCCATCTACTTTTGCGATAAAGGTCGCCTTGCTCACGCCGTCCAGATGTGTAGTTGCCGGGAGGTTGGCGAACCTTGACCACAATCTCCAGGTCCTCTTAATTGAGGGCGGAGAATCAAATCTGAACAATCCATGGTATGTCACTCACGCTGACCGTCTTGCTCACCACAGACAACTAACACACCACAGGGTCTTTCGGCCGGGAATCTACCCGCGGAATATGAAGCTCGACAGCAAGACTGCGTCTTTCTACTACTCGCGACCTTCGGAGTGGCTCGATGGACGTAGAGCTGTGGTTCCCTGTGCTCACATCTTGGGAGGTGGTTCTTCGATTAACTTCATGGTAAGCCTCCTGGTAGGGCTTTTTATTACTATACACTGACTTGGAGAAGATGTACACAAGAGCATCGGCATCGGATTACGACGATTTCCAGGCCAAGGGCTGGACTACCAAAGAACTGATCCCGTTGATGAAGAAGCATGAGACTTACCAGGTAAATATATCGAATCATAGCATTGTGTTGTATACTGACCCAGAACAGAGAGCTTGCAGCAATCGCGATATCCACGGATTTGAGGGCCCCATCAAGGTCAGCTTCGGAAATTTCACCTATCCCATCAAAGACGATTTCTTGCGCGCCAGCGAGTCCCAAGGCATCCCAACAACCGATGATCTTCAAGATTTGACAACCGGTCATGGCGGCGAACATTGGCTCAAGTGGATCAATCGCGACACTGGTAGACGAAGTGATTCCGCCCATGGCTACGTCCATAGTACACGGGCCAACTACCAGAACCTGCACCTCGCTTGCAACACAAAGGTCGACAAAGTCATCATCGAAGGTGGCCGCGCCGTTGGCGTCAGTACGGTTCCTACCAAGCCCCTGGCCCCTGGCCAGCTCCAGAACAAGGTTTATAAGGCTCGCAAGCAGATAGTTGTTTCGGGTGGCACGCTCAGTTCACCGCTTATTCTGCAGCGATCGGGAATCGGCGACCCGGAGAAGCTGAGGAAGGCCGGCGTCAAGCCGTTGATCGATCTTCCAGGTGTTGGACGTAAGTGCGAGTGTTCGAAATGCACGTGTCATGCACTGACTTCTCGCAGGCAACTTTCAAGATCATTATTTGACTTTCAGCGTGTTCCGTGCAAAACCGGATGTTGAGTCTTTTGATGACTTTGTGCGTGGAGACCCGAAAACGCAAGAGAAAGTCTTCAACCAGTGGAACATCAACGGCACTGGCCCACTTGCGACGAACGGTATTGATGCCGGCGTCAAGATTAGGCCTACTGAAGAGGAGTGAGTAAAATCCATGCGCTTATACTCGAAGGCATTTGCTAATGTTACGAAGATTGCAGGAGATGGACTCCTGGCCGTGCAAGGATTTCAGATCCGGATGGGATAGCTACTTCAAGCACAAGCCCGACAAGCCAGTCATGCACTACTGTATATTCCCCGCCTCCATCTTCTATTCCACGAAAACATGCTAAGACTGTCTAGCCGTGATCTCGGGCTGGTTCGGAGACCACATGCTCATGCCGCCGGGCAAGTTCTTCACCATGTTCCACTTCCTCGAATACCCCTTCTCCCGCGGCTCCACCCACATCGTCTCGCCCAACCCGTACGAGGCTCCCGACTTTGATGCTGGCTTCATGAACGACAAGCGCGACATGGCACCTATGGTATGGGGATACATCAAGTCTCGTGAGACGGCGAGGAGGATGGATTCGTATGCTGGCGAAGTCCAGTCTATGCACCCATTCTACGCTTTCGATAGCCCGGCGAGGGCAAATGATATGGACCTGGCAACAACCAATGCAGTAAGTTTTTTGAGGTGCTTGGGGCGATAGGGTGTATGAATAGTGCTAACGTGGAATAGTACGCCCTCCCTGGAAACCTTTCCGCTGGTATTCAGCACGGTTCATGGAGTATGCCTGTCGAGAAGGGTCGCGCACCAGAACCATCGTTCCTGAATTCAAACTCTCAACATGTACTAGACGATCTCAAGTACACTACCCAAGACATCACGAATATTGAGGATTGGGTCAAACGTTCGTCTATACTTCCTTCCCCCCACCCCGCACATGTCGACTAACGTACACTAGGCCACGTTGAAACTACCTGGCATTCCCTAGGAACCTGCTCCATGGCGCCCAGAGAAGGTAACTCGATCGTGAAGCACGGTGTGCTTGACGAACGTCTCAATGTCCACGGCGTCAAGGGATTGAAGGTTGCGGACTTGAGTATCTGTCCCGACAATGTCGGCTGCAACACCTACTCCACGGCCCTTTTGATCGGCGAGAAGTGTGCCGTGCTCACGGGCGAAGACCTCGGTTACTCGGGCTCTGCGCTCGATATGAAGGTAGGTGCCCCACTTTTTCAATTGTATGTGGGGACGTGTGCTGACTTTCTGTTCTTCGTTAGGTTCCTCCTTATCATGCCCCCAGAGAGATTACTGGGCTTGCGAGGTTGTAGGGAAATGGAGATGGGAATGGGAGGTCTCCTCCTTGGCGCGGTTTGTTCACTCCTTGGGAGTCGTTTTTGGTAGCAGAGCGGGAGGTTTAGCTTTTGCTTCGATGTTCGCCTTTTTTTTTGAGTCTGGTTCCGCGTAACGTACTAGCTTTGTTGTGTTATTTAGTACACTCATTATGTACGAATACAAACTTGGCATATCTTTTTTTGTGAATGTTAAGAATCTGGCTTGTTTGTATTGGTGTGAAGTGCTGTCGGACTGGGGAATCTTCTACATAGCTAGAAGGTTTTGGAAGGAGTCTGCGTAGGGGCAATAATGGTGTGCATACCGTGCACTATCTACACTGTGACGTAAATAGGTATAGTAAGATCTTAACAAGGCAGGTTAAATCCTAGTTACCTTCAAAAGACAAACACTGAAAGATGGCATTCAACTTGTTCTATGACGGAGCGACAGATCCTTGAACTGCATCCTCCCTGAACCAATTACTTCACGTCAAACTTGCTGACATTGGTCCTGACCAACCCTGTGATTACCTTTTAAGAATCCTCTGAAAAATCTATCAACATCATTCCTAAAGAACGTGTCTAACCTCTTGTTAATACCTTCATTATAGAAAAACTCGTATCCCATAGGATTCCTCGCCATCACACCAAGCGCGATGCAAGTCAGTCTAACACTTGGTAGCCCATTCGCGCTGCAGAAATCGATATAAAGAACATCCTTTGCTGCACTAGCAGCAGCTTTATCCAAGTGAGTCTTGACCGTTGCGTACTTGACAGGCACCAAGTCGTTAAAGTTACGATATAAGAAGTTGTAGACATTTTAGACTTGTACTACCGGCAGACTCGTGGCAGGAATTGTAAAGGTCGCATTCTTCTTCTAGGCGGTGCCGCTAACACCCTAAACATCAATACCTACCGTCGTTGTCGGTGCAGGCAGTGGTAAGTGGCGGACGAGCTGGATCTCACCGCGAATCTTACTTATCCTGGGGATCGTGGTTCTAGTGTGCCACGTTGGGTTTCCCTTGATTAGTTTCTTGATATCTTTAGCAAGCTTCGTTGCGTATCCTGGTTTGCTATCACCTGCATCCTGCTTTATATAGACAATGATACTCTTGCTACAGTGCTTGGCAAGGAAGACGTAGAACTTCTTGAAAATGCTTTCTATGTTTGTTGGTACGGCTTCTGTGGCCGTGTACATTATAATGTCATTGTAGACAGCATATGTGTTGGGATTCTCTTTGTTGGCGAAGTTCTTCTGCTTAGTCGAAATATACACGAAGTTCATGTGCGACTTGTAGACGTCACGAAGATTGAAGTAGCGAATGCCTTGTTCAAGCTGTTGCGTCTTGTGTCGAGGGCCATCCAACCAGTAAAGTCTGTCCTTGGAGATGAAATCTTTGATCCCACCCTGGGCTAAACTGCATCTGCCATCTCCACCGCGTTTGGTGATAGTGATGCAGAAGGGAGAAAGAAGAAGGAGCAACTTGAGCCCATGATGAAGCTTGCCGATGCCGAGAAAGCGGTAAATGCGATCTGTTACATGAATGAGGGCGTGCTAACTAGTGGGTTCCAGCCCGGCGAGAATGCCAACAAGGCCGTTGACGCATTCTTTGGGGCTTCCAGCACCGGCTCAAAAGGCGTGCTTGAAGGGTTTAAGGGGGTGGTGAAGACTGGTATCTCTGCGATCCTCGGCGACTCTTTAGCTAGCGAGAGCTACGACGAGAAGTTTTTTGTTTGTGTCAAGCAGTACGTCTATCCACAACTCTCATCAGCCCTTATTCGAAACTAACGCTTTAGAAACAACGCGATTATCTGTGTGAACATGTACTCTTAAAAGTATAATCTCTGGAACAAGGGCGTGATCGGGGCGCACAAGAACATTCTGACTTACATCTTCCGCATTCCCGCAGTCGATCATAGAGATGTGACGCTGCATGAGCTCATTTATCTCGCCTCGGAATTTACTCGTAATGGTAATAATGGACCAGGTGCTGGCTTCGACAAGTACCTCGAGATGATCATGAAGACTTGGAACGCTCTGAGGACTATCGATCCACTTCCAGTTGTTGGCCGACCATCTATCGAATATTCGAATTTACCTGTTCGCTCAGGCCCTACCTCCATAGTGCATACTGCAGCATCGTCGAGGCATGAGTGCTTGCAGGGGTGTTGCTTTTTGTTTTTCGACACACCAAGTCTAGAGGTCAGTAGTGATCTCAGCCTGTTGTCGGAAAGAGTTGATATGAATATAGAGCCCTTCTTGTATGTCTTTGATCTCCTTAAAAAGTAAAATCCAACATCTATTCCTTGTGCATCTTCGTGTGCTAAGTTCGTAACATTGTCTCCGCTTCATATACAATTCAAATCGAACTCTGTCTTCGCCTATCTCTCCAGCCTGTTTCAACAAATGTAGGCATAGGTGCTCCAGGGCTGGCTCCTTCTACCCAAAACTCCTGGCTGACCTTTGGGTTCTCCAACCCAGTGTTGCTACCTAGTTGCTTTTGCAATCTGTTGGGATATAGCTGGGTAGGTCGAAGTCGTCTCGATGCACCGTTGCCCTTTGTATCTGAATCCTCGTTTCGTATACCTGCATCTTTTCCCCTTGAACGGCGCAATTGTGTACGACCTGAATCCGTGGAAGAATCCGACAGTTGCGCATGTTCCTTTTTACACGGACTATAAATTTCTCCCACTTCGTTGTCACTATCATGAAGGAAAGGACCGATGATTTGGGGCTTCGATATGAATAATGGCTGAGACGGTATGTCGACATTGTCTGGGTCCGAAGTTACTACTGATGAGAGCGGACGTCTATGGTCAATACCATCGCTACTTGGAACACGATGATGCAGCTGGTTACCAAAGCTTTGTTCTTTAGAACGGGAGCTTCGAGACGAAAGCTGTATTCGGACATCATGTGCTCGACGATCTGGCGAGGCCTCGCTTTGGATCTTGCGGCTCTCTCTTTGAAGTACATCCTTCACGTGTTGCTCCATTTTGTAAGTCCTCTGAAAGATCAATAGAAGATCTGGGACCAGTGGCTTGTACGTGCTAAACAGGCGAGATGTCTGCCCCGAATGCTCTTCAATTCGTTTGCGCACGTTCCCCTCGGCAACAATTTGCTGTATTACCCGCTGCCTCGCCAATTCCCTGCATATCCTTGTTAGCGAAAGTTGAGTCTTCAGTGCTGAATGATAGCATACATTTTTAACCTGAGCTCCACATCAGCCTTCCTTTTGAGCCTTGATATTACCTCTACCATTTCATGGTACATTTCCACCGAAATGAACAGCGTCACCGAATTCTTTGCACTTTCTAATGACAATCTCAGGCCCTCTACTTCATCCTCTCTAAAGTACCATCGTATCCGGTCGACGATGCGAAAAGAGCTGGATGATTGAGGACCCCGGAAAAACCTGTCCAATAGCTCTTCAAATCCCTTTTGCACCGCCTGACATTTTCTTATAATACCTTTTATGATTCGCTTAACTCTGCCATCAGCATCGTCGTTGGCCTTTCTGTTACGCTTATCTGTTATGTCTTCAAACTGGCGTAGACAGAGCGCGAAAACCAATAACTCTTCGTGGAACTGTTTTACCTCCTGCGGTGCAAATCGCACAGCACGAATACAACGATTCAATTCCTTTGCAAGCTTTAGAAAACAGTCGACGATCTGAACACCGCCAGCAATGCCGCCAACGATAGCTAGTGGATCTGCCATGAGGGCTTCAGGGAGGGGCACGAGGGATAATTTGCGGATTCACTGGTGCCGTACCGACTCAGTCGCGAAGAAATACTGGAAGGATACGAGAAGGCGTTGTTTCCTGAACTTTAATTCCATCGCTCAGGAGATATCTGCATACATTGTCCTTGTTTTCTACCTTACCGATGTGCCAAAATGAGGAAGTATAGGCGAATTGCTATCTCTGATAGGCTAGAAAGGTCAAGGTGTATAAAAGAAGACTCCGACGTATTGGAAGTGAGGCACAACAACATGCAAGTAGACTGACCCATCTTGCTGTTAAGACCGAACTGTTGCTTGTAAATCTTTGATCAGACAAATAGCATCTCCATGCCGCCCACGTTCTCCGCTCACCCCTCCATCAAGCACCTCGTTGCACAGTCGAAAACCAAGCCGCTCGTAGAATTGTTTCGCCCCAGAGTTCGTGCGCATCATGCCTAGATGCACCCCTCTAGCACCGAGTGTCTGCACGCGGTCCAGGAAAGTTTTCATCATCTTCGGACCCCAGCCTTGGCGTTGGTGCTCTGGTAGGATATTGATATGCAAATGTGACGGGTATTGTTGAAGTAGATGAGGTTCGCCTTGGAGCATGCTGCATTCGCCACTGTAGACTCCTCGTCTAAGGTCTCTCACGTCCTCACGCTCCATGTCAGGGTCGCCCGTGTCGAGGCCAGGGCGTGGGATAAGCTTAGGATCTAAGATGGGTGCGAACACGTCCCTCCAGCGCTGACTGAAACCAGCAGTTTCTGAAGCTCCGATAATGTAGCCCACTGCTCTGCCGGAGCCGTCGTCAAGCACGAAGCAGGTCTCAGGTGACAGGGAAACGTAGGCTTTGTACCAAAGGTACGAGCCCATAGTTCGGGCTGGTTCCCAGCTCACGCTGGCATCTATAGTGGTGAGGAACTTCCACGTCAGCTGAAGCCTCAGGGCGCGGAGTGGGACATAGCTACAATGTGAAGGCCGGCACTGAAATCGCGGGCTTCATATTGGCGGATGAAGGGAAACGCCATGTTCGCTGGACCGGAAGTAATTCAAATGCAATTCGTTCTCACTAGTGTGGTAGTGGCACACTGATCCCATGGTCCTTGACCCCCCATATCACGTGGTATCCATCTAGGGTTAGCGTGGACGCGCTAGATATATATAGGCACTAGCGCAGTCTCCCCTCTATAGATTCTGTACGACCTACCGAAACACTTCACCAAAAGATTCTGGCTCTATGGAATTGTAGATAGATAACGTGTCGCTGGAACATGCCCACGGCTCTAGAGCTTTTCGAGCGCGCGTGTGTCTCTTTCGATTGCGCGGCGGAACTGTTTACTAGCGCCGCGAACGAGCTTTCGTCGGCATGTACAAGATTGCCACTGAATGAAACGCCGATACATGGGAAGCAGAAGAGAAGGAATTCAAAGACGTTACACTACGAGCCCACACATTCTCAGGATGTGCCATATAACACCGTGAAAAGGCAGAAGAAGCAGAAGAAAGCACAGCCACTGCATGATGGAGCGACTTACTCTCCGCATTTCCCCCGGCTCCCCGATCAGAAACCAGACAGGAAACAGAGGAAGGATTTACATGATGGCGCAAAAGTTTCGCCATATTTTTTTCAACCCGTCGTCCCCTTTGACAAACAAACAATCGAACCTTTCTCGGCCGTCCCCACTCCGCCCGGCCTGAGCTTTGAGCTCCAGCCTTTGCTTTCAACACACCATCTCATACAGGAGCGGATACAGGGCAACCTATTTTCTCTTTGCCTGCAAGCCATCCTATGGAACAAGACAAGAGGCGCCGTTGCACGCCCTATTCTCTGGAAGATCCTCTGCACATATCCTACCGCTGAATCCTTGGCCGCCGCAAGCGTAGACGACGTGGAACGCGATATTCGTACGCTTGGCCTCCAGCGAGAGAGAGCGAATCGAATGATTGATATGGCTCAAGTATGGGTTTATTTGCCGCCTCACCCTTCTCGAAGGTACCAACGCCGTGACTATCCAAGGCGCGGTAACGGTCGCGAAACTAAGAAGGGGGAGATGCTGGGCCTGAACGATGCAAGAGAAGGGTGGGAGATTGCCCATCTTCCTGGTATCGGCGAGTATGGCCTTGATTCGTACCGTATTTTTGGACGCGATCGCCTGCGCGGCGTGCACGATAATCCGGAAGTAGAACCGGAGTGGAAGCGACTCGTTCCTCGTGATAAGGAACTTGGACCATATGTGAAATGGAAATGGGCTCAAGAGGGTTGGAATTACAATGTAGTTACAGGCAATCGAGAACGTATTCAGCTGTGAACTCATGCAGCCATGTAGTAGTGTATGTAAGGCCAAGTATAAACTAGGTTAATCTGTGTTGACGAGACCCTCATTCCATGTCTCTGTATTGCTAGCGTGATCAGGTACCATATGATACTTAGCTCACGATTATTTTCTTGGTTCTCGGAACTCAACCCCGCATTCCAGCTGTTAGATTTTCCAGAGCCATGGAACGAAGGAATCTGGACTTTTGACGCCCGGGAAACGTTCTGCCCTGCACGCATCTGCCTGCATTCTTCCACGCGACCGTCCCGTGGATGCTATGACTTTGCAAGGTGCCATTCCCACAATTTGACAGAGCTGAACATTCTTTTCACGATGAAACTGAACGTCTGGCTCTAGAATCAAAGAGCGGGGCTCTGGCTGTCACGAAGGCTTCTCGAGATGCTGTATATAAGGAGGACTATCTCCCTGTCTTCCTATCATCACAACCACGAAAGCCTATTCTCTACCAGTCTCTCATTTGAACAACTTTATACTGAAAATCTCTTCTTTCAACGCAATGCTTAAATTCACTGTCTTCTCTACCCTTGTGGGCCTCGTTGCGTCTCAGTCCATCGACCTCGCCTATGTCAATGCCCTTCCAGATCCAACCTACAGCATCACCCCTGATAAAGCTTCAGAAACAGTTCCGTACAATCGAGATGCGGCTGTGGCTTCTGCAATCCAGCTTGCGACCGCAACTGCTGTTGTTGCCTCAGAGAAAAAACGCCAGACGGGTCCGGGTCAAATCAGCCGAATCAAGCGTACTTCCGGCGATGGTTGGGACTGCGCTCCTGTTCCTACCACCCCGAACACTTACAATGCTGTCATTGATCCAGCCAATTCATTCTTGTCAGACCATAATTTGCAGCATCAGGCTTTGAGTGCTGTTATGCCTGAAGGATATACACAGACCTTCCAAAATATCCAAGCCGCATCACAAGCCAACGGCTACATGGGATATACTCTGGTCGATACATACGACCCGGCGACATGTGCAGCCCATTGCAACAACACTTTCGGCTGCCAAGCGTTCAATATTTACTTTGAGCGCAGCCCTAGCATCCGGCCCGCCAGCGATTGCCCCAACCCTCCTGGAGCCGCGAACATCTTCTGCGTTCTTTGGGGCGGTCCTGTCAGTCAAGACAATGCGAAGAACAGCGGACAGTGGCGTAACGATTACCAGGTGGTAATAACCGGATCCAACGGATATGTTTTGACCTCGTCTCTTAATCCGCTATCGTCCAAGGCTATCAATGCACCACAGCAAGACTGCAACGGGACGGACTCGTATATAGGATCGCGTTTCTTCACCGACAATGCACCATTCGACCCTGAACGCTGCCAGGCTGTCTGCGAGGCCACCAGCCAGTACAATATTCAGCACAATTCGGATCCTTCGAACCCACCCCGTATATGTAGATTCTTCAACACGTACATCTTAAGCAAAAACTACATCAGCCAAGGTCAGGCCTGCGCCATGTACACGCAATATTGGGACCCCAACACATACGCGACCATTGATGGTGAAATTTCCCCTACAGACGGCTTGTGGTAAAAACTGACTGGTGAAAATAGGACAATACGACGGGGACGGGAATCACTTCACCATCTCTTCTAGCGTTTTTATTTCCAACGCCACCGATATTGATACGCCGTCCTGCCCTTCGGATCATGCCTAGTATGATAATGGAATGCTCTTTATGCTACCTATCGCGTAGGCTAAGCGGCCCTCTGAAGCCGTTCAACGCTCTTGTACACTCCCCGAACTTTGTATATAGTAACCTCTCCTCCGTAGTTCTATACAAGCATGGAATTCGATTTTACTCCACTGAATGCATATTCTATGCCAGATCCCTTTCTTCCAACCACCTGCTCAGCACGCTAGTACACAGTACGTGTGCGCACTTCATTGTTATCGAGTTATTTATCCACGACCTCCACCGCCTCCTCAACGTCCCGAGACAGGGTTCGGGTAACCTGACTTTTAGAGTCCGGCAATTGTCGCCATTCCATTGCCCAGTTTGTTATGCAAGCAAGAGCTGAAGTGGCAAGGGCCACCCAGAACGTATTTCTCAAAGCTGAATCGAATGAGTGAATGTCAACACACATAAGATCTGGAGGAAAAATTTCCCTAAAGCCTCTTGCACCGGCTGCTACCATGGCTTTACCATCTATTCCGTCTATCTTGCTGAGATTTCGCAGGAGCACATCAGTGAAGAGGTTTTGTCCAACTCTAGGAGCCAAGGCTCCCCCAAGCATCTGGAAAAACATGACCATGACAAGGCCCGTTGGTATATCTGACGTGCTGAGGACGACCTGTACAGCCAGTATCGGCATTTGACTACAGCTACTGTAGCCAACCCCGGACAGGATTTGAAACCATATCCAGTGTCCACGCGGGCTGTCGACACGAACCAGCTGATATAGAACCCCTCCGGTAGCCAGGACGAGGGGTCCGATCCACATGAAAGGTACATAGTGCCTGAATCTCGACGCCACAGAGCCAGCGCAGAGCATACCGAGGCTGTTCGATATGATCAACGGGAGTATATTAATCCCTGAATCTCTAGCATTGGTGTTCCTGACCGACTGGAAGTATAAGGGCCAATAGTATGATTGCAGTACTATAGCCACCTAAACGAGCATCATGAAGGCGCATGATGCAGATACTGTACGGCTTCGGAAGATGCGAAGAGGGATAGTTGAGCTTCGCCCACATTAGCAAGTATACCAGGTTACGAGCCTTCATGCAAGAGAAGACACTACTACTACAGGGGGGGGAAGAGAAGAGAGGAGGAGAGAGGATACAACAAAGCGCTAGTCGTAGTAATAGCAGGGAGTATACTAGGTTATCTAAATATAGTAAAACCTTAACGCGTTTAGCTTACTATTCTACTCTTAATGTAACTGTAGTGTTAGCACTAGTAGGTTTTAGTAAACAGCTATAGTAATAAGCTGCGTATACACGTACTTAGTTAACTCTTACACTCTACTAAATTACGACTATAACTAAATTACGGAGAACAGAATGCAGATAGAAAAGTACCATGTTAACTGTAGCTAGAAAGTAGTCTGCTATTAAAGCTACCTTAGCTACTAAAGTGTACACAAACTACATTCCCTACTTAGATATTAGCAAAGGAAAACACCGGACTACCTGGCGTAGCATTTTCCACGATCCGAGGTAAGCCATCTGCCGAGCCGTTTCCCTCGACTGCTACAATGCGGACCTCTTTGCACTTGCGAAGCACTTGCTTGATAATCGCGGACATCTCTTGCAATACCACTGCCTCATCAAAAGGGAGATTACGGTTGAATATGCCGTCACTGTCTTCGCCTGAATCCATGCGCTTCTTGATACCCTGAATGAAGGGCATGGCCTTTTTCATGTCTTTTTTGTCGATGTTCTTGGAAACGGCCTGTACATCCAGAATTCCAAAGTCGCGAAAGGAACGCTGCATCGTGCTCATGTAGTCGCTTTGCCATGCCGGAAATGCTTTGGCAAAGTAGACTGTTATGATCTTGTCAACATTGGGGTTGTATTGTACAGATTTGCCTTTCGCTAGGCGGCGTTGCTGTGTGCTCTCGGCGGAGGTGATGTTGGACATGGTGATACGAACGTATGTTCGAATCGCTTTCATACCAGCATCCGGGACTGGGACATCAGGAAACGAGGCATTCTGTATAGTGTCGGGTTTTCGGAGTGCTTCTTGCCAGATGTATTCAGCCCAGTGAGGGGCTATAGGCGTAAGCAGAAGTGCTTGCAATTCAATGTACTGCTGAACAAGCGAGTGATGCAGTCCAATTCCAGCCGCTTTTGTCGTTTCGCGGTAGAAATCTCGTGCCGCAGTGAAGTCGTAGAAGCCAGACTTGATTGCGTTCTTGAATAGCATGCTAGCACAGTTGTTAGTACCATGGCAAGTAATGATACATGAATATTACCTGTCGTAGTGAAGCCTTGTTTCATGCACAAGGGAAACCATCTCATTCTGAAACACCTGATCCCAAAACATGAAATCCCCGCTTCGGAGGGTCGTGTCGCTCGTGGCAATATCAGTAAGGGTCTGGTCTTCGCACCACTTCCTCAGCTCGTAGAGCTTTAAGATGATACTATTCGCTACCGATTCCTCAAAATTTGCGTCTTCAATCCCGTCTCCCGCATCTGCAATGGCAATCCTCGTTGCGTCGGCGCCGAACTTATCGATAGCTTCGTCAAGAGTTAGAAAGTTCCCAGTACTCTTGCTCATTTTGTCGCCGTTCAAGAGGAGGTGACCATTAGGCCGGACACCCTTCGGCCAATACTCGGGTGGCCATATGGCGACATGAATGTACAAGAAAAAGGTCAGGTGATTCTGGACGAGATCCTTGCCTGACACGCGAAGGTCCAGAGGGTACCAGTACTCAAACTCCCTGCGCATAGACTGCAACGTGTCCGATTTAATCTCCGTGCGCACCGAGTCTGTCCGCGCGAAGACATAGTCCCAGACCTCATCTGTCATCTGATCGGGGGTAATATTACCCATTCCGGGCTCAGCACCAAAAATGTCCTTGTGCAAGTAATGCGCGACAGTATAATACGCCGGATAAATAGTGCTATCGCTGAGGGACTCGACGAGGAAATTCGTGTCCCAGGGCAACTTTGAGCCCAGGCCGTATGATCTTGCACAAGCCCACTGTCCAAGCCAGCCCAGAGTCTGCTCGAACTGGTTTTTGGCTTCCTTTGAGAAGGTATTAAGCCCGTCTCTTACGTGTTGGAGGACTTGGTCGCACCACGCTCCATCGCCTCCGTTTTCAGTCGTACCGTAGTTAAGGTACCATTGGTCGAGATGCGCAGCTACACACTCGTCGCCCGATCGACTGACTACGAGACCGTCGGGCTCGGCGTAATGGAAAGCATACCCACCGTCGATCAGATCAGCCTTCACCAATTCCCTGGCTTTGGATACCGCTTGGCCAGCATATTTTCCGTAGACCATGGTGCCGTTGTAAAAGCCTTCTTTGTAGGCCTCCTCTTTGGCCTCTGACAGCTTGGGGTCCTTGGGTGAGGTGATCTTCATCTGCTGTACAAGAGCAGGTGCTATCAGAGTGCCGTACTTAGGGGAGCTGATGATGGGGACAATTTCGAGCTGCGCCCATTTCTGATCGATGCCATAATGGTCTGCCTTTTTCGCAAGCTCCATTAATGTAGCGTAGTCATCCGGGCTATCAGAGGGAACAGAGGTCACAACGCCAGTGCCCTTCATTGCACTGACAGTCTCCATAGGCAAGACACGAACAGATTCGTGAACAGATAGAGGCGCGTGAACCAGCGTGCCGATAACGTCAGAACCAATCATTGATGCAACTTTCTCCGACACGCCCCACTTGTCGAAGATGTTTTGGAATGACATGTTTCGAGCCGCTCGGCATGTCGCGAGGATGCATTCGTGCTCAGAGACCTTGAAGATTCCGTACTCGGCAGTAGGGCTGACAAAGCAACAGACTTGTCCGTACATTGTTTCCGGCCGGAGAGTAGCGGCTACAAAGTATACAGTGAGTCCTTCTGTCGCCTGCACGACAGCGCTAGCACGGTCAGGCCACTGCAAGACTTTGAGCTTCACCGCTGTGTATTCCTGCGAAGTTATGCCCTCGCCTTGACTGCGATCATGGTCCAAACAAGCCTGTCCATCCTTGGGCGAGTATACAGTGTATCTCTTGCCAAACTTGATCTTGCCGAGTTCCTTAAGCCTTGTCATCTGCCATCGGACGAAGGAATCATAGTACGGGTTGGCATCTGTCGTGACAAAGGATCTTCGCCAATCAACGCGTAGACCGAATTTTGTTAGATGCTGCTTGCCCGTCTCTGGAAATACCTTAACCCAGTGATAGGCATCTGCAAAGAGGTGTATTTGGTCCCGTTGGATGCCAACTGCCAGCATGATTTGGAATTGGTATTTGGCCTTCGGCGACTTGGCTGAAGTTTTGCCCTTCTTGGACATGAACTTGGTGACATCGGTTTTCGCGTCTTTGGTCGTGTCCTTGAGCGTGGTTGGCGTAGGGATGTTTTCGTCGTCGGCGTAACCTTCGAAGAGCGGGCCGAACATGGCAATTTCGCGCACCAGCTTGTCCGCACACGCCTTGATCGCCATGCCGGTGCAGTGGAAACCCAGCGGGAACAAGGTTCGCTTGCCCTGCATCCGAGCGTAGCCTGTGGCAAATTCCACCTTCGATATTGTGAAGGCATGACCAGCGTGCAAAACTCCGTTCATGTAAGGATATGCGAAGGTACCCATGAACTTGGGATGTTGCTGGCGCAGGGCAGAGGACGTCATGGACGCGTGAGGGATTTCGGACGTGGTCGGGGCGTCGCTTTCGAAGGTGCCGGCGTCGGCCCATACCTTTTGGTACTTCTTTTCGTTTGCTATGAGGGCATCACGTTTCTCAGTCTGAAGATGTTAGTTACAATCACGAGGCAAAGACCTGAATGGACCCACACTGGCAGCTTTGCGCGTGTCGTCTGAGGCTTCGCCCAGCTTGGACGCTGCTTGCGCGCCATGTACAGCCGCCATGGCTCCCAGCGTAGAGCTGCGAATCTAGTATACAGGACTAGTAGTGGGTGGGCCCGATCGCGAGCGGACGCGGTTGACAACTGCGGGTCGAAAGCGCAGTAGGTACCTAAAAAGCCGCCGATGGAAACGAAGACTTGAGTGTGTGTGGGGCTTGAGTCAAAAATGCTGTACCACCAGGCCAGGCACTTGACCTTGCCGTCCCGCACGGGGTTGTTTGGGAACCAAAGCTCTTGCGGCTTTCTTATGCCTCACTTATCCACACGAACAACACCCACTACTTCGCACACCATCCAACCAGAAGGAAGGGACTCGCCAATCGCGGATCCTCTAGTCGTTAAACGCCAACGACGAAAGGACTCAATCAGAATATCCTTGAGTACATCGATAGCAGCACTGGGTTTACTAGTGGCGGCACCGGCTCTCATAACACCTGCCAGCCAATATGTTTTGGTATAGAGTGCATTCCCTATCTAAGGCGAAGCTGACGTCTTTAGTCCCATGCACCCTCCCGTCGAAGACTCGGTCGTACGCACGGGACAAAACCATTGGTCGCTCGGTTCCCTCTATGTCTGCGAGCTTGTTTCCGGCGTTCCTGACGACGCTGTGATAAGTTGGGAAGCTGATGGAAACACATATTGTATTCGCGAGTCTTCCACAGATGAACAGGCCTCAGCTGTATCAGGTGATTCGGGAAGCAATCGCTTTCATCACGCGGGTACTTCGGCAGCGGTTTGGAATATTGGTGGCACATTTGTAAAAGTCAAAGCCTGGCGGCGCGGTATGGAGCTTGAGAGCGACACTATCCGGTTTGTCAACAGCATATCCTCAATTCCAACACCTGAGATTGTCTTCTCCTGGGTAGATACAGACTGGGATCGTTCCTTTTTGGTTTTGAAAGCCTTAGAAGGACGGACACTGGATCAGGTATGGGAATCATTGTCTGCTGATCGAAGCATGCAAATTGCAGACACGATTGCGCAATTTTGCAGAACACTTGCTTTCTCGACGTCGAAAATGCTGATGACTGCAAATGGAAATGGTGCTCTAGAGCCCTTCTTGACGGACCTCCCTCAGGCCTCGGAACCCTCGTGGAAGCCTCGGACTTTGGGTCCTTTTTCCTCCAGCCAACTGAGGTCTTACCTCTCCAAAGCTACATTTCTCGAGGGTCATATAGAGTCGTTCCATTTTTATCATGCGGACCTTGGACCATCAAACATCATAGTCACAGAGGACGGCAGCATTGTGGGAATTATTGACTGGGAGTCTGCTGCATTCTATCCAAAGTTTTGGCTAGGCACGAAACCACTCGTTTCTGCTGGGTTCTTTCTTCGTGGAGCAGAGAAGCGTGCTTGGGCAGCTCTGTTAGCAAGTGCTCTAGAACGAGAAGGGTTTTCGCCGGATATGTCCAAATTTCAAGCATGGGAGAAGGCAGTTGGAAAATGATTCAATTTAGACCCATTTCTATACAATCTTTCTCTGTCTGCATCGATCATATGCAAGGCTAATAGATTAGATTTTAGATACGTTGTTAAACTTGCAATTGAGGCAACTTTCATAGTTGATGGGTTCGGTAGCGATTGTCTCGGCCATGGTGCGAATTCTGGAAGCTAGGATGTTAGTAGATAAAACCTTAAATTGATAAAGTTCTGCTTACGTGGAAGAGTAGCAATAATTCTCTTAATCTCAGACGGTGAGGATAGAGTGGCAATCGAAGCTTGAGATGATTCTCAAAATGAATAGGGAGTTATAATCTATATATCTTTAGCACGCGATTAGAACTCGGACATGTTGCAGTGGCTGCTTAAGTCGCGCAATTTAGCCTGAACGCCAACCGCAACTCATCCTGTTCGACAACAGCTAGATAAAGGGGCGTGTATGCCAAGTAACGACGTTTTCTTGCTTATGACATCCTGTCGAGGCTGCTACTCGCCCAGGGACATTGCAGTGTGTACGAGCTTGTTTAGTCTAGAGGAAGCTAGCTTTCGGTAAATTGGTTGGGGCTCGTACTGTTCAAGAATTGAAGGACAAGAGGTTTGTAAACGCATGCATTCATTTACCTACATACAGAATATACATTATATTGCATGAAGCCCCACCTAGCCGTATAAGAGCTATCCAATAGTAACTTATCTGTATTCGCGCGCAACTCCGCAGCAGCATATACGTGCTGTTGTGTAGCCTAGCAGCAAGTAGGTCGTGCGTCGACCTAAACAAAGCAGGATAGCCGCCTACGTTCTTCTCTTCATGTCGACTGTAAATAGCATCTAGACTAGGTAGCTGAAATACAGTTCCTACAGACTATTTACAGTAAGTAGGATGTAGATATTAGTTAGGAGACTGACGTATACCGTGGCTATCTTTCCTTAGCAGACGTGAGCGCTCCTTCCTAGCGGTGTCATGCACTAGAGAAGGGCTAGGAATAAATCGATTTAACTAACCTACAGGTATCGCTAGAGAGCGCAAAGACTGTATTGGATATTTTGCAGTACAGTCAATTTCGTGTTTTGTAAGTCACTAGCTAAATAAACATAATGGCGCTGCTAACTAGGGTTATCTATCAGTTCAGGGTTCAAGGTCCCCCCGAGAGCACGTCTTAGGGCGTAGCTGACATGCCCAGTGGCCACGACTTTGGATGTGTTAATTGGTGCGGGCTTAGGTGCGCTAAGTATAAGCTACAAGGAGAGGTGTTGCGCGGCAGAGGCGATTTTTCCTTGCATACATGGTAACGATGCTCTCCCGTTTAGGGCCGTTATCAGTAAAGGACCACGTACAGAACGATCTGCAGTGAGCGACGAATAATAATGTGACAGCTTGATAATAACATTTTACTCTTCAACGAACTTACGAATTGAGAAGGTGAAGTATTTTCGGTAGAATAAGCGCGATATCCCCTTTGAAGAGCCAGTCGTCTTCGTTTAATTCATCCACCAGTCTGTCGTCTCCCGCGTCAATAATAGCCAAGGATGCTCCATATGCTCGCGCTGTGCTCACCCACTCTGCTGCTGGGAATACCTCTAAGCTAGTTCCAGCAGCAATCACGAGATCGATGTGTTCTTCTAACATCCACTTATCGACATTGTCTAGTGCGCCAGCAGAAAGTCTCTCGCCAAACCAAACAACTCCTGGGCGCAATAGATTTGCACATTTGGGGCAATGTAGAAGGTCAGATAACACTACTGACCGTGTTTCATGATCGGCGTTAGATAGCGACAGTAGAAATGGAATGTCTTGCGGCTTATGAACGTTGATGGAGTAATCGCATGTAGTACATCGAACAATGCTTAGTGTGCCGTGAATGCTCAGTAGCCTTGACATTGGATGATCAGTTTGCTCGAGAAGCCCTAATGTAATGTTAGCGCACCGCTTGCGTAGTTCCTGTTTTTCAGAGTATTGTCCGTACCATCGACATTCTGATTAATAGTTAACCACCCTCCATGCCACTTAGCAAGAGCCGCCAACGCATGATGTGCTGCATTTGGCTGAGCTTCCAACACCTTGAGTAATCGCTCGCCGTAAAAGCTCCACACTGTGACTGGATCCTCTTGAAACTTTGTAGGTGAAGCAAGCTCTTTCAAATTGATGTCGTTCCATAACCCGTTCGTTCCACGCCAGGTGGCCAGGCCAGATGGAGCGCTGAGTCCAGCACCGACGAGGCACAGAACCCGCGAAGATGCTTCCAGAAGATCTGCAAATTCCGACCAAGCATAGTCGTCGCTAGTATCAGCGTTATCCATGCAAAGTAGAGCTCGTAGGTGCTTGTGGTTCTCTTAAGGTTAAGCTGGACGGCGTGCTGGCGCTTGCGTTGGTGGGCGATGATTACGTGGGACACGTGCCATGCCGCGTTACATGTTCCGAACAAGGGTTCATCCCCCTTTGCCTACGCTGGCCATCCTCGAACACAAGATCACAGGGATATTAACGCAGCATAAGTGCCAAAAAGGGTCTGGGGACCGGAATAGGATGCACAAAGATATCCAGGAAGAAATGAGCGAGGCGAAGGCGCGATCACTTGGCCGGCTCCAAGTGGGGTGACCGGAGACTCCACTGGCAACCTTGTCGGCGCAACGCATCTTCCATGGCCGACATTATTGACAGTTGAAATACGCGCGAGAATTTGATGAGCTTCAGGCCCATTGCATGCCGCTGGGCACCTTGCCCGGAGAAGACGAACGTGACAGGTGTCTGCGATACTATTCTCTTCGGAGACCCCGGTGCTTTGAGTTCAGCCACGAGCTTCTCCGTTGTAGATGCGACAATGGCTCTCCTGTATGGAAGAGCTGACCTATGGACACCGAGAGTGGAAGATACACTGCGTAGAGTTTGCAGTGCCATCTGGTGAGTCGAGATCCACAGGCGAAGGTCCCGGGCGCGCGATAACAACGCTCTCTCAGTAGATGCACTTAGAGTAATCAGTTTCGGATAGTTCCAACTGGGGCTGTTCGAGAAGAGGGTTTCCGAGGATGGAGTCTAGGTTTACTCTCATAGTCAGCAGTCTCAAGAATAATATAGCAATTAGTTCCCCCGTAACCAAATGAGTTAAGAGACGCCCGTACTGAACCGCCATTACGCGGCGTGTAGAGTTTCGGAAGTTCTGCTAGAATGTAGAAGATCTCAGCTCGAACATTTAGAGCCAGAGAGGTAGGTGTACTTTGATATCTCTCTCGTAGAGCTTTAGTAATAACTTAAACTTGATAAAATCCAAGTCTAGTAAGATGTAGCCATGCTTTAGCACAAGAATGTATTTAAGAAGGCCTACAATACTAGAGATTGCATTAAGGTGCCTAACATTTAGGTTAATAGAGCCGACGTAAAGGTCGTCTAGCCTCGCAACGCTGTTGCAGAACACCTTAGAGATAAACGTAATCTTGTCTTAGTTACCTACTTAGGTTCTCTATTTTCTAAATTCCTGTAAGCTAACAGAGGGGGGGATAAACTCCTAACTTGCTAGTTTACTTATTTTATAACACATCTATTAGCGAGTCTAATAATGTATCTACGTTTAGTAATAATAGTCTTAGCTAGTCTTATAATAAAGAGGTATAGTACTTACTAATTATATAAGTAGAGGCAAGTATATTATCTTAGCTTATAAACCTACTTATTAGTAAGTATTATATTAGAGACTTTCTAGCCTACTAGAGTAACTATAGATATATCTAATAACTAGTAAGGTAAAGAATAGCCTATAATAGAGTACATACAAGGATAGACTCTTACTTCTTTAACCTTAGCCTTTATATCTATCTACTTTGTATTAGTAATTAATAATACTATTCTAGGTTTATACTTTCTATAATTAAAAAGGAAACTATAATAACTAATTACTATACTAAGTAACTATAATACCCTAGATTACTAGTAACTTCTAAAGCCTTAATAATATTAGCTAGTATAGCTTTTCTTTCTTAATTACGTAGATATTACTACTACTAACTTATAGCTACTTCTAATTATTATATAATATTAAGTAGGTATATTATATATTACTAGCTATTATTAAAATTAGCTCTATTATCTTAGTAGTTACCTTAAATTCTATAGTACTTATTATAGAGAGTATAATCTCTAGTATATACGCTACTAGCTTAGTAAGTAGAATAATAACTATTCTATTATATTATATCTCTTTAAAAACCTAGGTAATAGTATTCTCTATTATCTTAGGTATGTATAATATTAAGTTAGCTACTAGGTTACTTATAGGTAGTTTAATTACTAATAGTAAGGTACTTAGTTAGTAGTTTATATTCTAAATTAATCTCTATAAGTCTTAGTTAATAAGTAGATTCTCTATCTCTTCTAAACTCTCTAGCTAAGAGTCTCTAGCTTTTAGAGCTATTAGGTTAGTTCTAGTCTAGTTTACCTTAAGGAAACCTCTACCTATAGTAAATAGAGAACTACTCTAGATCTAAAAGATATATTAGCTTAACTTTCTAAGCTTAACTTTCTAGGGGCTACTCTATTACTTAGCGTAACTTTATATTTAAACTTAGTATTATAATAGAGTAGTATTATCTATCTATAGTCTAATTTAAAGGTATTTAGGTACCTAGTTAAATTTAGTTTTCTTTTAATTACTTTCTTCTACTTATAATTCTAAGGTAAAAAAAAAAGGTTATTAAAGCTATAAGATACTAAAACTATAGTTAAATAATACTATATTTTATAGTAACGCGTCTTATAAATACTAAAAATAAAAAGCTTATTAGATTATAAGTATTATTAGTTAATATATTAGCTACCTAATAATACCTAAGAATTAACTTAATCCTAGTTTAATCCTACTTTAATTCTACTTTAGTTTAACTTATATAAGATTATATATACCTTTATAGTACCTATATATAGATATTAAGTTAACTATTACTATATTCTAGAGCTTACTAATACTTATCTATTAATAGAGTATACTATCTCTATATAATTATAATATATTTTAGATACCTAGCTAGTATTAATAAGTCTCTAGAGGGAGATCTTGTAATAGACTAGCCTCAAAGTAGAACTGCAATAAGTGTTAATAAGAATATAAATATTCGTAACGAGGGAGGCCTAAAGGTAATCTAAAGGCTATATACTCTATCGCGCTGACTAAGCCTTATCCTTCAGGCGCAGGCGTAGCCTAAGCTATAACATACCTCCCTCCTATACTGTTTTCCTGTTATTTTCTATTGTAATTTTAGACAGCAGCTGTAGTGCGCAAAAAAAATTTTTACAATTAGAAGGTTAGTTGTTAGGCTAATTGTTACTCTAAGCTTAGCGCTTATGTAATATTATAGTCTTACAGTTATTCTAAGCTTTAGTCTTAGCGTAGTTATGTAATGTTGCAGCGTTAGTGCAGCGTTAGCTTAGCGTCGCTGCTTAGCAAGGTCCCTACTATAACAAACTCTTAGCTTCTTCTATCCTCTTTCCCTACTTATTCTCTCTCCTACCTATTAGCTGTCGTTCTGTCGTCCCCCTGTCGCTGTCTCTTTTTTGTTTTAGATTACCTTTTGTTACGTAATAGCTTCGTTCGTCCCTGCGTTGTCCCCCCCTTCTAGTTCTAGTACTAGCAGAGGCAGTAACCCTCTAAATCCTAGTAGAGATTGTAGTTGCGCGCGCAGTTCCTTAGTATATTGTTACAGCGCTCCTAGTTTTACGTCTTAGCTTACTATTTATGTCTGTAGCCTAAGTCCCCCCTACGCAAGAAGCCGCGTTAGAAAGTTAGCACTTACCTACTTATTAGTAACAGTAATAATAAGGAGTTTAGTTGTGTTAAAGAAGGATTCTGTGCTTGCGTTAGCTATATAAATTAGTTAGAGATATACAGTTATCTTAAGTAGTGTTAGCCCTTTCTTTACCTTATTTTTACTATACTAACGTTTGTGTAGATACCTAATAGGATCTACTAACAAGTGCAAGCCTTGTTAGAAGCAGAAAGCACTATGCACGTAGTTAGATCTGCTTCTAGCCTCTAACCCTAATCTCTGTACTTGTACTTATTAGTACGTTAATTATACTAATAATAGCTATGCAAACAGCAACATATATATAGTGTTAAAGAGTACAATTATTCAGGGCGCTAGTAAGAAGTCTAGGAAGCACCTACGCTTTAACAAAGAGTTCCTAAAGCTCTATTATAACTAGAAACTTGCGTATAAACATGCTCTTTAGGCATTACAGACAGGTCCTCCTCTTGTTAAACATAATCTGTCTACTCTAGCTTAGCTAGACCCTTCTACTATAGCTTCTAGCGATCTGTTTTTAAACGCTCTTATTATTAGGTCTTCCTTAGTACTGTCGCTGCCTAGCACTATTAGGACTCTAACTACTGTAAACTATAATATCTATAATATAGTAACTACTATGTAGCGCACGTTCTAGAATTAGGACTACTAAATTTAGGACGCGCACTGTTAGGTTAAGTAGTAATTTAACCTAACTTATTATTATCTTAAGTAGGTAAGCAGGCAGACTAAGGGTCTGCAGAGTATCTAGGTCGAGATGCTAGTAAGTAGACTTCCTAGTTCTATTAGTTTAACGTTACTAACATGTCTTCTAGAAAGAGCTAAAGGTAATAAACGCTGCCTGCCTAGCCCTAGCTCCTGCTCTGCCTGCTCTCCTAGCGCCTCTGTCTACATATTCTCTGCTGTTAACTCCTAGTAGTACCTAGTTTAACTCTTTCTTAGGTTAGCTGTTAGCATCTCTTGCATTCCTGTCTCTACAATTTAATCTATTTACAGGTCTTCTAGTGCCTACCTTTAACCTGTTTACTAGGTTGCCTACGACGCCTTCGCCCTGTTATGCAGCTCCTGTCCCCTGCTACTAGCGCCCCTGTAAGTAGACGCTGTTGCCCCTTCTTTCTAGTACCTAAGGTTACAATGCCTGCATGCAGGATAACTCTCTCCTCCTAGATAGTTACTGTTAGGGCGCTAGTGTGTTTGCCTCTAGTTATAGTTATTCTAGTAGTAGCAGGACTCTCTATGTTAGTTAACTATTACTAGAGCAGTTACGTTCTGTTACTTAGGCTGCTTAGAACGCTGCTTGTAATTAAGCTTAGCGTCTTCTTAGCAGCTCTAGGACAGCTCTGCAAGCCCTAGCTCCGCAAGCCCTAGCTTTACTAGCTCTAGCTCTATAAGCCTTAGCTGCTAGCGCTTAGGATAATAAGTTATTGTTAGAGACTGTGTATAAGTCTGCTCTAGGTAAGTTAGAGTTAGGGTTAGACAATCCTAATTAGGACTTACCTAGCTAAGGTCCCTAGAACGCCCCTCTTTGTTAAGGGCAGAGCCTTGTTAGCAGTTTAGTTTTAGTATTAGTTTAGGGCGCCTGCCTCTCTAGTAGTTTTAGTAGTTAGGGCGTCTGCCCCCTTAGTAATCCTAGCAGCTTTTGCTAGTCTTAGCTTCTTCGTCCTAGCCCCCTTATAGGGTTAGGCCTGTGCCCTTCTTTAATAAAACCTGTTTTAGTTTCCTCTTTACCTGTCTCTAGAGCCTATTGTAATGTAATGTATCCCTCTATTTCTCTCTAAATTCTTACAAGGCTTTTATGTCTGTAAAGTCCTCTAGTAGGTGCTATATTAGCGTTACCTAGCCTTTCTACTTTATAAGTACTTAGCGCTTACCTCTTCCTCTTACATTCTTAGCGTAAAGGATAGACTCTACCTTCTATTTATTTAGCGTTAGGTTGTCCTCCTCTAGTACAATTACAGGGCCTAGCCTTGCGTCTGCTAGCTTCTAGCTTAGGAGTAAGTCCTCTGCAGCTCTTTTAAGTAAGTTAATATAGACTGTTTAGTGTAGGCTCCCTAGGAGATTAAGAACTATAGTAAGCAGGGACAGGACGTTAGTAACAGTGTACTTATTTTGCAGGAAATCTAGCTTTTTACTAGGTTAATTTATCTTAACATTCTATATAGAAAACTACACCTTGTCTCTAACCTTAAAACGTTCTGCTAGTTATCTACTTTAGTTCGTAGCCTCCTGTGTTCGCTGCTGCAGGAAAGCAATTACAGCCTAAGTTAGTTCTACTCTCTACTTTAGATAGTTAACAAAGTAGACTGCACGGCCCTATAGCGTTTTTATTAACGTTTTAAGGACCTTAACCTGTTATAGGAGGTTAATGTTGTAGCTGTTAAGTAGCAAGTTAGGGCTAACGCTAGTAACGCTAGAATCCCTGTTATTTAAAGCAAGTTAACATGCTAGGAGGCAGTCTGCCTAGTCTGTCTGCTTAAAGCACACTATTATTCTTAAGACTACCTAGACCTCCTAGTTAGCCCTTTCTGTGCCCCTGTTAGTTTGTAGGTAATGCGACGTAGAGAGTAGCTACTTAATGCCTGTAGTCTTACATAGTGTTTTCTAGAAGGTTCCTAGCTAGTCTAAGCCTCTGTTAGATATAATAGTAGAAGAGAAGCTATAAAATTGCTACTACACGTCTTAGAACCTGTGTACACAATCCTTAGCTTCTATAGTACATATTACCTCTAGCTAAATAAACTTAGATAGTTAGTCTGTAATAACAAGCAGGTAACGCAGTAACGTCAGTGTAGCTTAGAGAAGGTCTACTATAAAGTTAATTAAGATTTAGGACTAGAATTAATCTGTAATTAGGAGGGGTTAGAGGAGTCCTTAGCGCTTCTTCCTTAAGATATAGGCTCTGTAGTAGTAGCAGTTCCTAACGTATTAGGTTACGTCTTCTAATATCCTATCCTAGTAGTAGCTGCGCTAGACTAGCTAGAACGTAGTGTTCTTCTCTAGGTGTCCTGCAAGTCCTAATTTGTATACGCGCTAAATAATAGCTGTTATAAGAGGTTCCTATACTAGTAGCTATATAACTCCTTGCTATATTAGAGTTCTATACGCGCTAACTAAGTAGTTACTAATCTACTACCTTGTGTCTACACTAAGGGGAAACTGCTAGTTACCTTACTAGACTACTTTTAAGTAGATAGTGTGTTTAAGGTTAGCTCTAATAGCTTCGTCCTAAAGAGCCTAGATATGCCTATCTGCAAATATTTAGTAGCCTAGTGTTACTTTGTCGTTACCTACTTCTACTACTGCAACCTAGATTAATCAGGGCGTTATTAGGGCAGCCTCCTGCAGTTGTAGGGTTCTAACGTCCTAGTCCTGTTAACTTAGGGCATTAGGCCTATTAGCTAAATGTCCTAGGCAATAGTAGAGGTTGTAATTAAACTAGCTAAAGAGTTCCGCCTACTAGTGCTGCCTTTTGCTAAGGACTCTAGTGTTTGTAAAGTATTTAAGGTTCTTATAGTTAGTAAGTATAACAAAGGGTTTAGTAACGCTCTAGAGTTCTAGTATCTAGGTAACTAGGTACTAAATAACTGTAAGGAGTTCTTTATTGTAGATAGTGTAGTTACACTTTACTAGTGTTAGCTTAGCAGAGTAGTATGCAACTAGATGCTAAACACTACTAATCTACTATAATAAGTAGCCTCTAGTTACTTCTCCTAAGTAGTCTATTTCTACTAACGTGTCCCTTTCTAGGTCCTATAGTACTAGGGCTAGCCCTGCTATAAAGACGTTCTTAATCTTCTAGAAGGCCCTCTTAGTGTTATTTGTCTATTAAAACAGCACATCCTTCTTCGTAAGGTAATAAAGGGGCTCTGTTAGTTTAGAGAAGTTTAATACAAAGTCTCTGTAGAAGTTAGCAAATCCTACAAAGCTTCAAACACCTCGTATAGACGTAGGGGCTTCCTATTTACAAATTGCCTTAATTTTCTTAGGGTTAGAGTAGATGCCTTGTCCTGCTTTAACTATGTACTCTAGGTACTTAACTGTCTTTGTAGTAAACTAGCATTTTCTAAGATTAAGATAGAGGCTCGCGTTACTAAGGAGTGTCAGCGTGCGCTTTACCTTTACTATATAATCTTAGAGGCTTCTATTTAAATAGATAAGTACGTTGTCTAAGTACGCAGTAGCAAATAGGCTAAGTGCCTCCTTTAGCGCTCTGTTAATGTATCTTTAGAAGGTAGCAGGAGCTCCTGTAAGACTAAATAGACAGACAAGCTACTTATAGAGCCTAAAGTAAGTTTAGAAGGCTGTAAGAGGTTTATCTCCTTCTGCAATACAGAGCTTGTAGAAAGCTGCTTAAATATCTAGCTTAGTAAACTATTTAGCAGTAGACAGGGTACGTAGAGTCTCTTTAATTAAAGGAAGCAGGTAGTAGTCTTGTTTAGTAAGCGCGTTTAGGCCGCAGTAGTCTACACACAACCTCTATCCTCCTCCTAGCTTTTTTACTATAAGGATAGGTACTCTTACAGAGGAAGAACTTGCTCGTACCTAGCCTTTATTAAGTAGGCCTGTAAGTTGCTGCTAAAGTTTAATAAGTTAGTCCCTTAGCATGCTGTACAGAGGGCCCTATAGAGCTTCTAGAAGAGAGCTGTCTTACCTTAGTTTTAGCTTTACATAGTAGTCTATCTAGCCCTAGTGTAGTAGGAGACCTGCTGCTTTCTCTTTATTAAATAGGTCTTAGAACGACTTAAGTTCTTTAGGGAGGTACTTGCTATCCTTAGTAAGCTCTTTCTTATTACTTCCTCTACTTAGGAGCGTAATAGCTAGAACCTAAGTTATATCTTAAAGATTTGTAATAAGCGTGCTGTTAGGCTACCTTTAGAAGTTATCTAGGCCCTAGGACAGGAGAGCTAGTAACAAGACTGTAGTAACTAGTTTTAGGTATTATTAGCGCTGCTGCGTTTCCTAGACTACTAATCCTTGTACTTAGGCAATCTCTAGAGTCCCTTAATTAGCCTAGAGGGTAACGCTAAAGTGCTAAAGCTATAGAAAGCTAAATATTACATTATAATCTAGATTAAGTATTACATACCCTACAAGCCGTATACGCTAACTATTAATATTATAAGATAAAATTACTATCTAAGTAATTATTAGTCCTTGCGCAAGTCTAGCTGCTTAGCAAAGGCAACGTAGCAGAATTTCTAAGTAATCTGCCTTAATCTTATTTACCTTTACTTTACTTACTGCACAGAAACATTAGCAGCCTAAGTTAATTAGAACGTCAACGTAGAGCATATTCTCTAAGAAGGCTAGGACCTAAAATAGCGCCCTATCTATCTTCCCTAAAATACTAGCTACGTTATCGTCTGTCTTGTAATCTAACTGCTCCTCTACTCTAATGTCCCTGTACTGCCTCTGTTTTATATCTAAAACAGGGGCTACTCTTTCTCTAACGTGCTATAGCTTACTACGTCTGTAAGTACAGAGCTTTCTTAAGAGGACACTGTATTTACTACTACTACATTACTGCACTCTCTTATAACGTGTCTACTCTAACTACATCTTGTACACTATCTCTTCTCCTTACGCTAGTAGAAAAGATTATCTAGAATCTAATTAGCTTACTACTTGCCTTAGCCCTTACAGGATTAGCTGCCTATTGCCTGCATAGGAGACATAATAACATCTCCTTAGGCATCTCGCTGTAGTTAGGCTAGCTTTAGTCTAGAGGGCTAATAGGATTAGTATTACTTTTCTAGCTGTATTATCTTAATATTAACTATAATTACGCTGTAAGCGTAAACTGCCTAGTTATAATTAGTACAGGAGACGCCTTAGTTTAGAGCGATAGTATAGATATTCTTATTAAGGGCGCGTTAAAGCTTTTCTAACTTCTACTTATTAGACTACTCTATTCCTCCTGCCTGCTACAGGGTAGTATTAAAGCAGATTAGGAACTTAGAGAAAGACTTATCCTTTTGCTAGTAGAGGCCTTTAAGCCGTGCCTGTGCCTTCTCCCTAGCGTAGACATCTGCGTAGCAAAATTCTAGGTAAATAAGAAAGTTTACAGGATTATACTACCTATTAAACCTGCCTTACTAATAGTACAGGGCTACTTTGTGTTAGACTATTAGCGTAAGGTTGCTCTAAATAAACACGAACTAGTTAGTTAGGCTGCTAATAAACTTAGCGTTAACCTAGAGCTTGTATTCTATAGTAACCTTCTAAGCTATAAAGGAGATTAAATCTCTAGCAAACTAAGTTCTAACAGGCAGTAGTTTCTGTCGTAACTTAGGTAGTTTAACTTTAACTAAGAAGAGTGCCGTAGGTGCTACCTGCAGGTTAGCTGTATTAGTTAGATTACTAGCTAGTGTCTTATCCATAGGGGTAAGAGGGATAGTATTGTCTGTAGTATTCTAATAGAGAGTTACTAGGGCTAGAGTAGCGAGGTTAGAGATAGCTCTACAGGCTTTGTTAAGTTATTCTTAAAGCTAGCAGAGCGCAGCGCAGTCGTTATTCTGCAAGGTTTAAAAGGATTAGAGAGTAGCAAGTATTTGCTGTAAGACAGTATCGTTTAGGGCCTGTTTAGAAGCTATCCTGTCTCTTTATAGCTCTGTTTTAACAAATATTTAATATAATAGACTAGCCTTAAAGTAGAACTGCAATAAGTGTTAATAAGAATATAAATATTCGTAACAAGAGAGGCCCGAAGGCAATCTAAAGGCTATATACTCTATCGCGCTAACTAAGCCTTATCCTTTAGGCGCAGGCGTAGCCTAAGCTATAACAGATCTAACGCTTATACTATCTTTTCTCTTTAACTTTACTATACCTCTTTATATACTATTATTTATCTATCTTATAGTTAAAAGCTCTTTACTATATTATATTATTATATAATACCTAGAGTACTTAGTAACCTATATAAAAAGAGAAAGATTTCTACCTCTACTTACGCGTTTAATAGTAGCTTTTACTAATCTATTAATACTACTACCTTAGCGTATAGTATTAACTTAAATAGTATATATATATATAAAAGAATACTAACTTATATAAGTTACTTATTTACACTAGTAAAGAATTTCTCTAGTAGCTAAAAAGGCTATAGTTAAATACTATAGGTACCTAGCTAATACTAGGTTTTCTATAAGAATAGATAATTTACAGTTCTTTATATATAAGATTAAATTAAGTAATAATTATAGGCTAATACTTTACTATAATATAATAATAATAGAAGTAAACCTTTTATAATAGTTCTTTAAATAAAAACTAGAGCTTAGAGCTTGTTATAGCTCAGGCTATGCCTGCGCCTAAAGGATAAGGCTTAGTCAGCGCGATAGAAGTATATAGCCTTTAGATCGCCTTTAGGCCTCTCTTGTTATAAATATTTATATTCTTATTAACACTCATTGCAGTTCTACTTTAAGGCTAGTCTATTACATTAAATATTTATTAAAACAGAGCTATAAAGAGACAGGATAGCTTCTAAACAGGCCCTAAACAATACTATCTTGCAGCAAATACTTACTACTCTCTAATCTCTTTAAACTTTGTAGAATAACAACTGCGCTGCGCTCTACTAGCTTTAAGAATAACTTAATAAAGCCTGTAGAGCTATCTCTAACCTTGCTACTCTAGCCCTAGTAACTCCCTATTAGAATACTACAGACAATACTATCCCTCCTACCCTTATAGATAAGACACTAGCTAGTAATCTAACTAACACAGCTAACCTGCTAGTAGCACCTATAGCACTCCTCTTAGTTAAAGTTAAACTACCTAAGTTACGACAGAAACTACTGCCTGTAGGAACTTAGTTCACTAGGGATTTAATCTCCTTTATAGCTTAGAAGGTTACTATAGAACATAAGCTCTAGGTTAATGCTAAGTTTATTAGCAGCCTAACTAACTAGTTCGTGTTTATTTAGGGTAACCTTACACTAATAGTCTAATACAAAGTAGCTCTATACTATTAGTAAAGTAGGTTTAATAGGTAGTATAATTCTACAAACTTCCTTATTTACCTAGAATTTTGCTACGCAGATGTCTACGCTAGGGAGAAGGCACAGGCATAGCTTAAAGGCCTCTACTAGCAAAAGGATAAGTCCTTCTCTAAGTTCCTAATCTACTTTAATACTACTCTGTAGCAGGTAAGAAGAATAGAGTAGTCTAATAAGTAGAAGTTAGGAAAGCTTTAACGCGCCCTTAATAAGAATATCTGCACTATTACCCTAAACTAAGGCGTCTTCTATACTAATTATAACTAGGTAGTTTACGCTTATAGCATAATCGCAGTTAATATTAAGATAACATAGCTAGAAAAGTAATACTAATCCTATTAGCCCTCTAGACTAAAGCTAGCCTAACTACAGCAAGATGCCTAAGGAGATGTTATTATATCTCCTATACAGGCGACAGGCAGCTAATTCTATAAGGGCTAAGGCAAGTAGTAAGCTAATTAGATTCTAGACAATCTTTTCTACTAGCGTAAGGAGAAAGGATAGTGTATAAGATATAGTTAAAGTAGATATATTATAAGAGAGTGCAGTAATATAGTAGTAGTAAATACAGTGTCCTCCTAAGGAGGCTCTATACTTATAGACGTAGTAAGCTATAGCACGTTAGAGAAAGAGTAGCCTCTGTTTTAGATGCAAAACAGAGGTAGTACAAGGACATTAGAGTAGAGAAGTAGTTAAACTACAAGACAAACGACAACGTAGCTAGTATTTTAGAGAAGATAGATAGGGCGCTATTTTAGGTCCTAGCCTTCTTAGAGAAT
>MU006803.1:144791-159926 GCA_010093635.1 Massarina eburnea CBS 473.64
AGTAACTTTAGTAATTACGTGTGTTCCTGTAGTGCTATCTATTAGAATAAGGATACTACTATAAGGATGCACGATAAACTTATTCTCTGTTATCTATCTGTTAGGGACCTTCTTAACTAGCTGCAATGGCTTCTATAGTAGTTTCCTATTAAGGTATCCTTAGAAGATATTCTAGGCCTGTGGCGAACTAGCCTTCTTATTAATTACTAGCTTACCCTGCTGCTTGCTGCTGTTAAAGCTTTGCTGTATAACCTAAACAAGCTTATACGCTGTGTTCTAGTTACTCCCTCTTATAGACTAATCTTTCTATAGAGTGTTAGTATCTATATAGCGTATAATGCTTGTGTTTACAACAGGCGCAATAGCTTAGATATCTAGTACTTATTCTGCTATATATACTATGTTTAATACAGGTTAGTAATATATCTATATCTAAGGGCTAAATACTAGGATAACTTTAGTAATAAACTAATATCCTAGCGTGTCCTATTTCCCTTGCAGTCTCTCTTGCGCACTTAGCAACTCTCTCGCACGCTTAGCTTTAAAGTCCTTAACATCTTTTAAGAATAGATAATCTTTCTAGAAAGTAGCAGGGCCTGCCTATAGGTTTATTACTACAGTGTCGCGTTAGATCTCGTCTCTAATAGCGCTAATTATATTAAGTGTGCGATCTAGGTATATAGAGTAGTTAGTTATTAGCTTTATATACGCTGCTTTTTATTCCTTAACTATCTAGCTCTAGATGTAGGTAATAATCTTAGTAATAGACGTTCCTAGGGCATGTAGAAGTTTAGATCCTAGGAATAGTTGTAGGGCGCTCCTAACCTTAGGCAGAGTAATGCCTAGTTTAGGTACTTCTAGTACAACAAAGCCTCTTAGTCTTAGGCTTAGTTACAGTAGCACTTTTAGGGGCATCGTATAAGAAGGAGGATACTTAGGATAGTCTTCTAGTAGTCTAATGTATATAGGTAATAAGGATAGTGTAGAGAATACTTAGAGTAATAAATCTAGGTAAGGTTTTGCTAACGCAGGACAGTAGAGAGTAAGAGTTTCTTATATCTTTGCTACTTGCAACTCTGCTTTGCGTTTACCTTTTATTTATAACTAGAATTGTTTACCTTTAGTAGTTAAAATTAAGTAGTAGCTGTACTAGTAGTTAGAGAGCAGGCGCTAGTTTACTGCAGCTAATTACAGCGCGCTAGGTTAACCTAGTAAGCTCTAATTAGCTACACTCTTTGTTGTGCCTTATCTGCTGTTACCCTAGTGCTAGGTTAGTGTCTAGAGGCACCTCCCCTACTTTGTAACTTCGCGATAGTTCTCTGTCCTTAGGTAATAATCCCCTCTCCTACTTTATAACTATTACTTACCTAATAGTTACTAGTAGTGCGCTTAGGTCCTTACTCTCTATTATCTCTACTACTATCGCTTGCGCTCCTATCTAAGCTTATATTAAAGTAACCTGTAGGGATATAGTTACGCAAGAGTATCCTAGGTTTAACTACAACTTAAGCGTTATATTAGCGCAGTTTATTTAGGTCTACAAATACTATTAGTTACTAGTAGCCTAGAGCTCTGTGTAGTATATCTTAGAGATGCCGCTGCTAGTCCTTACTAGCTGCAAGGTCTGTTAGCAAGTGTCCTAGCTCCTAATCTTAATAGTCTAACACTCTAGGCAGGTCTCTCTACTTATAGCTACGCGTAAACTAGTCCTTATCTTATAGTTAGAGACGTCTACAATCCTCCTAGGCGATACCTTCTACCTTCTATAGGATAAATTATTTAAGCTTGTAACCTAGTGTTGTGTTGCAGAAGGTAGAGCTATTAAGCTCCTTAAGTAAGTAGTAGCCTTTGTCTTAGACAGCCTGCTGTATCCTGTAAGGTCCTAGCTATCTATCTAGTAGCTTAACCTTCTTAGATTTGCTAATGTCTTAGACTAAATTCTATATTAGGACAAGATTACTAGGTCCTATATCTTAATAGAGGATATCCTTGTTCTTGTTCTAGTATTCCTTCTTGCGCGCGCGTAGTTAGTAGACTTATAATATTATATCCTTAATATCCTAGTCTTATACATCTAGCTAGATAGCGCGCAGCGTAAGGAGTTTATTACAAGTCTTAACTTTACCCTACAGCAGAGTCTGCTATATTAGAAGAGTAAGCTTAATTAGCAGGACTAGGTTCTATCTAGTAACTAGTTGCAATAGCGAATAGCCTGTTAATTCATAGACAGAGTACCTGTCTACCTACAAGACTGTTAAAAGGTTGTCTATCTATTCTCCTCTAAGCTTTGCTAGGGCGTTAACAACTAGTTTATGTCCCTCTTCTATAAACCCTATAGCCTATAAGTTGTATATAGACGATTAGACTTAACAAATGCTATACATTGCTGCTAATACAGTAACTACTTTCTTGTTCTCTAGTCTCCTATCTACATTAATACACCTTGTTATACTCTATTAATATATAATATCTTTATAGATAAACTTTATAATAGAGTTAGTATTATTACTTAACAGTGCGTAACCTTCTACCTATCTAGAGATATATTCACGCGCAAGGACTAGGAAATATTTACTTTTTAATTATAGTATGTAAACTACGTTAATACTAACCTGCTCCTACAGGGCGTAAGCTAGAGTTAATATTAATATGTTCTTCTTTTAGGAAGTAGAGCGCTATTAGCATTAGTTATATTATCTAATCTGTGTTTTAACTGTAGCCTAAATGTCCTTCTACTAGTATCGCTAGGTAATTATAGATACAACTCTATTTATACTGTAGTATCTAATCTAGCAGTGTATCTCCTAGACAATTGTAATGCATAGATCTTTGTTATTAACTACCCTTCTAATAGCAACATTTTGCGAGGATTTCTTAAAAAGGTATCTATCCTAAGTAAAGAAGGTAAGTGCCTGTTATCTCTATTAGCGGGTGTTATTGCGCGAGAGTCTAAGAGGACTCTAGAGATACGTTAAGAATTGTACAATCTCTTCTAAATTATCCTTGTACATAGTTCTAAGTATTTGTCTTTCTAGTTTATTAACTGTTGTAGCGTAACATGCAAAGGTAACGTACTCTACTATCTCTACAAGGCTATAGTTAATAAACTTATCTAAATTATCCTCTAGCTCTTCTAGTTACTCCTATCTCTCTAGCTAAGGGTACTAGGAGAGTGCGTTAGCAACTACATGCTTCTTGCCTTTAATATAAGTAATGCTAAAGTCCTAGAGCAAGATAGTAGCTAACTATTAATTTATAAGTAAACTAGGTAAGTCTGTTAAGAATTAATTTAGCTAAGTAATTAGCGTCTGCGCGTCTGTTTTAATAGTAAAATGCACTCTATACAGCTAAACCTAGAACTTCTTAAGCGCCTACAGCACTGCTTTGCATTCTAGTTTTGTTAAATACTACAAGCTTTCTGTTTTTAACTATAGAGTACTGTTAAAACAAACTAGGTGTTACTTTCTATCCTTGCTAACTTGTTTAATAAGCGCGCTACCGCCTTGCTTACTAGCGTTAACTCTAAGGTAGATAGGAAGTCTAGAGGTATAGTTAATTGTAGCGAGAGCTAGCGCTGTTATAATAGCCTGTTTTAGCGCCTTTATTGCGTCCTGCTACTCTTAACCCTAGTGCTATGTAACTTCCTTTCTAAGTAGAAGGAATAATAGTTTTGTAATAATTGCAAAATAGAAGATCTATATATAGTAGTATATATAGATTCCTATAAACATCTACACTTCGCGCACGTCTCTGTATTCTAGCTATTTAGCAATCTTAGTAACCTTTGCTTACTAAGGATAGCAGCCCTTGCTATTAACTTTAAAACTAATAACGTTAATATAATTACACCCCTAGTAGTATTTTGTTCTAGACACTGTTAAGCCTGCGCGTTTAATGTCTACTAGTATACAGTCTAGCTGCTAGATGTACTCTAGAGTTATCTACCTTACTCCTAGAAGTGCCTCCTCTCTTTTATAGTTGTCTCTTAGGCTACTAACACAGATATCGTCTATAAACAGTACGTAATTATAGGGGAAGTGCCTACTTAGCATTTGCATAATTACCTGCAAGAAAGCTGCTAGCGTATTTATAGCTTCTATTAGTATTGTATATTGTTAGACTAGACTGTTTAGTGTCTAAAACGCAGTAATATCTTAACTATTAACGTGCAGTTCTATTTAGTTATAGCCTAAAAAGTAGTTAACTAGACTTAGGATCTAGTACCCTGCGTATTTCTCTAAGAAGTTATTAGCGCACAGTAGTAAGTTTACATCTCTAATAGTAACTACGTTATATTTCTGCGTATTGCTAATAAGTTAGTACTCTTTGTCCTTCTTTAGTACTAGGAACTATAGGTTTTAATACTAACTGTCGCACAGCTCTAGCGTACCTCTCTAGATACGTTCCTAGATTATATAGATATATTCTTCCTCTAGCTTCTTTAGGGGATAAAAGGCTCCCTCTTACTATGCAGTGTAGGGTATTGTTTTAATGCAATAGGGCAGAGAAATAGAGGAATAAATACGCCTAGACTTAGTAAACGTAAATGCTACTGCAGCTTCTTAGTTATAGAGTATCTATTTAAACAGGTTAATCTCCTCTATTATAAGCTATTTTCTAAAATTTGCTTTACTTAGTTGTTGCTGCGTAAGTCTTGTTCCTCTTAGAAAAGACGCATGTCTCCTCTTAAATAGATAATTAAAGAGTCTAATGTCTAGAGGTTAGAGGCTGTCCTAAAGAAGCTGCCTTTTAATAGCTGCATATTGCTAGTTTAGGTCTCTAAACTCTATCTTCTACACTTCTTACAGCTTATTAACAGAGTAGACTTTCTATGCTACTCGCTTGTGCATAGTGTTAACGCTGTATTATGTTCTACGCGGCCCGTTAACCTAGTGTTAAGATACTACTTGCCTCCTCGCTTAGCTTACTATCTTAACTATCTACTAACTCTGTGTTACTTCCTTAGCTTGTTCTACTACTGTTATAAGACTTTTTAAGTAGTTTACTATTACTAAGTAGACCTCGTCCTCCTAGTTACAGTTTACTTGCGCGAGCAGCTCTCTCTATTTCTTAACTCTTTCCTTAAGAAGCGCTAAACTTCCCTGCTAGCCTCTGTCTACGACGTCTAAGTACTAGCTGTATTCTCCTAGCTCTCTCTCTATTAGCACTTCTCTACCCTATAATTGCATAGCAGGGATATACTAGACTATATTAACAGAGTACTAGGTTATTAGTTCTAAGCTTACTAGCCCTTAACTACTCTACTTAGCAGAGCAGCTAAGGATTAGTTTCCTACTAGGTGCCTCTGCTAAACTAATACTTCTACTACCCTTTATAGGTTTTAAGGCAATAGTTTAGCAGCAATAAAGATAACGCTCCTTTTCCTGTCTAATAATAAGATCTAGTAATATACTCGCCTATAGACATTATACTGCATTAAGAGACAAGCCGCTGCGCACTATAGGCCTCCTAGGATAATTAACCTTATAAGGTTACAAATAATCTTAAAGTTAGACTTAATTACTATAGTCTAAATTTAAATAGAGATGTTGTACGCAGTACTAACAAACCTATCTATAAATCTATTAGTAGCTATTAACCTATCCTCTAAAGCTTCTAGGTCTACTTCTTTATACGCTAGTCTAAGTGCCTTAGTAGCAGATTTATAGAAGAGGTTAATTTAGGACTCTATGTCTAGGAGGTATTGCGCTTAATGTGCTCTAATGTAGACTACATATTATAGTAGCTTACTTACTATAATAGTTAGCCTAGTAACTTAATCTACCTAGGCCTTCTCGTTCTCTGTAACATTGTTAGCTCCTTCTTAGTAGGTATCCCTGCTACTCTCTATTTTATACTACAATATTAAACTTATCGTCTAAAATAACATAGACTCTGTAACCTAGACTAGAATTCTATTAGCAGGCTCGTTTATAGCTGCGTTTACTAATATTCTGCTGCAGCTAATTATAGCGCGCTAGGTTAACCTAGTAAGCTCTAATTAGCTGCAGCTTCGCTAAGCCTAACCCTTGTTATTAATCTCTAGGTTGTTAAGTTTACTACTGCCTGCGCGTCTACTCATCGCTATAGTTACGCAGTTAGTTTCTAGATACTTAGAGTTTACCTGCGTATCCTGCTTCTCTTATTGCTTTATAAACTCTATTATTAACTTCTACATTAACTTATAGGCGAGGAGGTCTGCTAGGGTAAGCCCTTTAATCTCCTGCTGTAATGTACTTAGCAGCGCGTTCTCCTCCTTTGTTCTAAAAAGATATCTAATACTATTACTAGCTCTTAGAATTAGAGTGCCTAGTCGCCTTGCCTACTTTACTACTAAGGCTAGGAGGGTAATTACTGTGTATAGGTTATTATGTAGCTGCGCCTCTGTAAGAAGGTTACGCATTATCTTGTTATAACTAAAATTATCTATAATGTTATAGTAGACCTACTCTAGTATCTTATTATAGTCTCCTTAGAAAGGTATAGTTATAGACTTTAGTTTCTATACTTAGGCTCTACGTGCATTTTGCAGTATATCTTTCGCTACTAGTGCTTACGTATTCTTAGTCTATCCCTATATTATAGTACTAGTCTTAACAGCGTTTATACTTACTTCTAGGGCGAGCATAATATAACGTAGGTCTACCTTGTTAAGTAGAAAGACTTTATCTAATTCTCGCTAGATAACCTAATAGTTGTTAAATTAGCAGGTTGCCTTAGCGATACTAACATCCTGCTACTCCTTATTCGCTAGTCTATTTAATTATACTTCTAGCTTTAGTCTAGAACTCGCCCTGTTAGTAAATACTTCTAGGCATACCTCTCTTATTAGACGTATTACAGCGTCTAGTAATATATAAAATTTATCTAATAGGTAGTTTTATAACTACTATATAAGCATAGTTTTTAGAACTACTCTTAGTATTAGGCCTAGCCTATTACCTTATTAACTAAAATACTATGTGTACATGTCGTCCTGCTATTTCTCGTGCACCTACCTGTTTAATCTTAGGGTTATTATTTTAGGGCAGTCTCTAATTAAATAAGATGTTTTTCTATATCTAAAACACTCGTTTTAGCAGCTTAGAGATTGTAATCTTGCTTGCTGTTAGTTCTCTAGTAACTAGGATCTATCCTGTCTATTAGTGTGCTATTATAGAGTTTTTGCAGCAGCAGCTAGCGTGTCTTAGAGGAGTACCTTGCTTACTAAGTAGGTGTAGTTACGCACGTCCTTTATAAGACTAGCTATTAACTTATGTTAGGTAATTTAAGTAAGATGCGCTATATCTAGCTTAAGTCTGTTTAGGTTACGTACTAGCTCCTCTACTTGCAGATTAACCTTAGCGCTTGCAGCTAGCTCCTTATTTAAGTATTAGTCTAGCTTTAAGTCTTTAATTATTAATTATAATAGGGCAATAAATAAATGTTAGAGAGATTACGAGCTAGAAATAGTAGGTTTAGGTAATCAATTAGAGGATTACTGTCCTAGCGGAAGACAAGCGAAAACTTAGACTATATACAAAAGAGATAATCTAGATTAGATAAAAGTGCTACTAATAGGTAACTACTAAGCTCTTATCTAAGCCTGTCCCGAGAGTAACTAATTAAGGTTCTCTTTAGGGAGCCCTACTTCTAGCAGGGCGTCCTAGGCTCTTATTAAGTGCTCTACTCCTGTAATACACCCTCTAGGTAAATAGAAATAAGCGTAGCAACGCCTGTTACTGCGCTCTTTTATTTACCTAATTAAGAGCTTAGCGTAGTAGGTAACTATAGTAGCAGTAAGGTGTAATTTGCTTTTGTTTACTCGCTTACGAGCTGTTTACATAGGAAACTCTTACTCTTTCTAACCTTCTCTTCTCTACTATTATTACAATAGCCCGCGTACGTACTAAGCTCTTCTTTAACTTCTACAATAATCTTAGGATTACGCTACTTATAGCGTATACTAACTAGTAACGTAGTTCTTAAACTCTAAGACTGCGCGCTGCGCTACTGCTGCTACTACTTGCACTACCTACGCTGCTTACTACTCTCTCTCTCTACCTCTACTACTCTCTTTACTCTTTACTCCTACTAGTAAGAAGTATAGTTACCTATCTAAGGATAGCGCTGCTCTTACTACTGCTACTACTACTACTACTACTACTACTACTACTACTACTACTAAAGCTACTACTACTAAGGCTACTACTACTAAAGCTACTACTACTAAGGCTACTACTACTAAGGCTACTACTTACGCGCGCGTAGAGACCTCTAAGAGTCTTATAAAGAGAGCTCTAGCTACCTTCTACCTAATACGTAGCGTGTATTACGCTGTATTATATAGCGTGTACGTTACGTTAGCTATTACTAGCTAGTTACTTAGTAACTACTATAACGCGTTACGCAGTACGTATTACTAGTAGTATACCTCTAGGTATAAGTACAGAGCGCTATAAGCTCTTCTTAGATATTTTTTACGTAATTACTATACTAAGCGTAGTGTAGTCTGCCGTATATTAGCTACTATACTAAGCAGCTAGTTACCTAGCTAGAGGATAGTACTACTACCTTAGTAAGATTAATCTTTATAGCGTAGATTATAATTATTATATTAATATATTTATAGTAGGCTTACACCCTGCGCATAGTAGTACACACGCTTATAGTAGATCTATTTAAAGTAGGAGAGAAGGAGGTAGGCGCTTTAGGCGTAAGGGACAGAGGCTCTAGCGCTCTCTAGGATAAGGCTGCGCTATATAAGTAGCGCGCTAAACTTCTAGTAAAGTTATCTAACCTTATATAATTACTAGGATTACTTAGCCTAGAGGAGGGAGGCTTGTACTCTCTCTGTATAATAATTTGCGCAGTAAGGAGAGTCGCGCCCCTAGAATTAACTCTATCTTCTACCTTCTTGCTTTTCTCTTACACTAATTCTGTAATCTGTTACTCTAGGCTCTAAAGCCTTAGAAGCTCTCTAAACTTCTAAAACTTTTGCTTACTTAGGTATTTTGTAAGCCTGTTAGCCGGCATGTTAGCAGTAAGCAAGTACTCTAGTTTAAATAATCCTCTAGCGTACTCCTGCTATAACTATATATTCTAGATATTAACGTGTCGCAAGCGCGTTATAATCCTCTTACTAGCCCTTACTACAAGCCTAATCGTCTACTAGTTATTACAGAAGATTTTCTAAATAGTGTTTAGAGAGAGCGTAAGCTTATAAAACAATCGTTTTATAGCTATAGATTCCTTAGTAACATGTTCTATAGTAATTAGCTTAGCCTTAGTAGTAGAGGTAGTTACTGTAGGTTGCCGGGCTACTTTCTACAAGATTAATCTACTAAACAAGCTTATTATGTATCTATGTAACAATCGCCTAGTCTTAGAATTATTAGTAAACAACGCGTCTCTATATATAGAGAGCTTAGGCCCTTAATAATTTCTATAGATAATTGCTTAAAAGCGCGTCTAGTACAGGTACTCAATTGTCTACTTAACTACTACTAAGTGCTTTCTACTTAGATTAACAAGGAACTAGGAGAGCTAGGAGGTAGCGTAAGCTACGTTAGGTCTGATTATAATAGCTGTGTATAGGGCAGATCTAACGAGCTCTTAATAGGTCTTTACCTCCCTTTTAGAAGCTTCCCTAGTATGCTTAACAAGCTTAGTAGAAGGGAGAGGAACCTTAGGAAACTAACCTGTATTAGCAAGATCGTATTTCTTAGCAATTTTATTAATATAGGTATCGTAAACGAGTGCAATTATCCGCGCTACTTAGTTCCTAATTACTCTAATTCCTAGAAACTAGTACACAGCTCCCTGCTCCTACAGCTTATAGCGTTCCTTAATTAATTTAATTAGCTAACTAGCCTTAAGCTTGTTATGCCTGTTAAATAAGAGCAGGACGTTATCTACGTAGAATAGTAGTATAATACGCTGCTCTTTGTTAAAGAATAAACAAGGCTCCTCTTTAGACGCTATAAGCCTAAGCTTAGCAAGTGTTATAGAGAATTCCTTATACTAGAGTAGTAGTAAATCGCGCAGCCTATACAGTACTCGTTTAAGCACTACAATCTTTCTAGGTTTCTTAAAACTATTAGGGAGATTACAGAACACTAGTTCCCTAGCCTTACTAATCTTAGTATTTAGGAAAGCTCCTACTACGTTGTACTGCTAGATCTCTAGGTTAAACTCTGCAGCGATTGCTATTACTATCCTAAAGGACCTTGCTGCGAGCGTGGCAGCGTAGGTTAACTGTAGTAAGTTAATCGCCTAGAGATCTCCTCGTACTACTATCCTAGCCTTGCACTTAATAAAGTACTCGTCCTTATTAATCTTGTACGTAAATACCTATTTAAGCGGCAAAGGCCTAATAGAGTAATCGTTCTAATTAACCTCTTCCTACGTGTCCTTCTTAAGGAGCGTGCCTATCTCTTTTTAAGCTGCTTGCCTGAACAGCTTACTAAATTAGTGTAAATAGAGCTTATTCTATCCTTAAGGCTCTCTTAGAAACTTATCTCTATAGATGCGAGCTTCTGCTAGCCTATTAAGGGCCGCAGCTACTACTAAATGTAGTAGTTTAAGCTCCTTATCTTAAGAGTAGAGATCCTCTACTCTTAGGAAGTAGGTATGCCTAAAGTTAGAGCTCCTAGCTTCTAAGTACATTAGTGCGTACACACTAGCGCTTCCTCTACCCCCTAGATTATCTAGATTCTCTCTGCGGTACCTACAGCTTATTTACGTAGGAGGGCCCTAGATGCGCTTTATATACTTACGTTTAGGAGGTACTTAAGTAGCTAACTCTAGCTGCTCTAGTAATTGTTAGTCTACCTCTAGTAGCTTAACTAATCTGTGCACGGTCTTGCCTAAAGTAGAAGATAGATTATCTTTAGAGCTTAGACTAGGTACTGCCGAGCTTCGCTTAGCTAGGCGGGACGTTAGTCTCTGTAACCCTAGCTTGTCCTAATCTCTAGTTAAACGCGTGTCCTAGTAACTGCTAGGCAAATTACTACAATCTCCTAATAAGAGACTACCTGCCCTAGGGCTCTCTAGTAATAGTGTAGCTTCTAGAGAAGGAAGGCCTGTAGAGAGCTCTTTCTACTCTTTATAGACTCTCTGTAACTCGCTAGCTAAGCGCGTTACCTGCAAAACTGCTATGCTTAGCAGAGCTTAATCCTCTAGTTAGCTACTAGAGGATTCTGCTTTACTAGCCTTAGTACCCCTAAGCTGCTGCTTAGTAGTTAAAGTAACCTCTATATCCTCTTACTGCTCTTCTAGTTTGTTAAAGACTAGCTCCTTAAGAGCTTCTCTAACGTTAATAATCTCGTTTTTGTGCAGAACGTTAACAATCTTAATAGCGTCTTCTTTGTTAATCTCTTAATTATTACCTTAATAGAAGAGCGTCTTATTAAAGGTTACGTTCTGCGTTATAATTACCTAGTTAAGCGTAGAGACCTATATTCTGTAGATATTCAAGGCTTTATAGCCTACAAGATACCTAATATAGCCTCTAGAGATTACTTTAAATCCTTTCTTGTTACGCCTAGCAGCGCGCTCTCTGTTTAATAGGTATACGTAACAGCTGTAGGCATACACGCTACTCTAATCTAGGCGTAGATCTACTATTACCTGTCTTACAGGCTTAGGCTTGTACTAGCAGAAGTACTAACGCGTCTAACTATCTAGTACCTTGTTTAGTAATCTTATCTTATGTGCGCGTATAGAGCTTATATTATAGAGCTATACTATAGCGTCTACTACCTCTAGCTAGAGCTTCTTAGAGAGGTTTGCTGCGATCCTTATCTTAATCGCTTTCCCTATAATCTCTTAGCTAGCTCTCTCTACTCTACTGTTCAGCTCATGTGTATAGGGAGGCGAGGGCTCAATTTCAATCCTGTTCTCCTCTGCCTAGAGCTTAAATTAGGATTTTCTACGCTAAAGGAGCGTTACAATATTGTTATCCTGTTGTATTTTACAGATCACGAGCTTGTATCACGTCCGTAGGAAGCTTGCAAAGCTTTTAAATACTCTTATAATCTCTAGGAGAGATTTATACTACAGATTCTAGTTATAGAGCTTCCTACTGTAATTACACTTTAGGATAAGCGACTACTGTTTATAGAGCTTCCCGCTAGGCATGTTAAATAGGTCCTAAGAGACTCTCTAGTACAGCTAGGGTAATTATTCTTTTAATTACCTTAAGATTACCTGCGTCGCGTGCGTAACTGCGTAGTGCTTATACTACTTATAACTAATTCTCTTAATCTATACGTTGCGCGCTTTACTTACAAGAGCACGTAGAGCTTCTAGCCTAAGGTAACCTAATCTAGTATACTATAACTCTTTAGTATCTACTTATAGATATATGCGCTATAATTAGAGCGTACAACTAGTTAGTATTATGCTTATTATAACAGGGTAAATAGAAACAGGCTTGTATTTAACGAATATAAGGTTATGTTTACGCTTTAGAGTAGCTAATACTACGCTCTTTAACAGATTTCCTGCTCTTAGCGTGTTATTAAGCCTAAGGTACTATACCCCTTTCTACTATAGACGAGCTTCTAAGATAATATTAATATAAAATCCTTTAACTACAGCCACGTTGTTAAGCGTAAGGTCCTTAGTAGAAGCACCCCGTAGGCTATTAATAATCCCTTTAAGTACACGAGTGCCTACTCCTAGGATTAGAAAGGCCTGTATTCTAGCCTCGACAGTACGCAGCTCCTTAGTAACCTTAAAGGTGCTAGGGACTAGGAGGTCTAAGCTATTAATAAGGTGTACAGCTACTCTATTATCTAGGATAGTACTCGTAGAGAGAGGGTGTACAGAGAAATCTATTGTTAAGTACACGCTAGGCGAAGCTCCTTGCATTAAGGCTAGATTAATTAGAGCAGTAATAATACTACCTAGGTACTTAGTGCTAGGCTAATTAGGTGCATTAGTTAGGATTGTCTAACTCTTCTTTACTTTAATCTGCGCTTAGAGATCCTTCTATAGCTTAGTATAGAGATTGTTAAGGATCTTCTAACGTATAGGTTTTAAAAGCCTAATCAGCTTTCCTGTAATCGCTAATTTAAGCTTCTAGCATGTAATTAGGGTCTACTTGTGCTTCCTTTCGCACAGGCAGAGCTTCCTATTAGCCTCTCTCCTGCTCTAATTCTAATTAGAGAGGGGCTAGCCTATTCTATTTAGTAGCTTAGATAGTAATCTTCTGCCTAGTGTAGTAAAGATCTCTGCACTATTACCTATTAACGTACACAACGCGTGTTCTTACAAGAGAGTAGAAAATACTCTTCTAAGCTAATTAAGGGTAGGTGTTAGTTCTCTAAGTACTATAGCCTAAAGTATTAATTAGAGAGCTCCCTGCGCCTAGTCTAGAGCTATTCTGTAAGAAAGTGCGTTAAGAAAGTCCTACGCAGTAAGCTGCTCTTTAATCTCTGTAACCTTATAGGCCTTCGCTTTAGCATAGAGCGCGCTCTATTTATAATACTAGGTCTTAGGATCTTAGTGTCCTAGTTTAGCCTTTTTAAGGTAAGCCTAGTATTGCTAGCGCACAAGATTTATCGTACTAGCGTTAGTAAGAGATAATTCTTTCTTAAGATACTTAATAAGAGCTTGTAAAGTAACTGTATTATCTTCTAGGAGCGTTATTATAGCTAGTGCGTAGAGCGATAGGTTAATAGTAGTAGTAACCTAGGTCTAGAGGTTCTGCAAGCGCGCGCTAGATATAGACTAGTTACTTAAGTAAGCTTTATACTTATTTAGCTAGTTACTATACTTAGCTGCTTAGCTTAGGTTGTTACTTAGTACTAGGAAGATTAGTGCCTTGTTAGCTAGGTTAGCGATAAGAGCTGTCTCTAGGTTAACAAGCTCCTATACGCCTTTAGCAAGAGCATAGAATTAGAACTGCGTATACTACTCTAGCTAGCTCGTGCAATCTTTAAGCTACTAGGTACCTGCAGGAAAGGGAGCGTTAGATATAACGTTAAGTTAATCGCAAGAGCGCAAAATAAGATAAGGTAGGAATGTATAATTAAGAGACAAGATTAATTAGAGCGTCTAAACGCTACGTATCTAGCTCTTTAGTTAGCAGGGAGAAGTATACTGCTTCCTAAAGCGCTAGGCTTATAACTATTAGAGGGATTACGAGCTAGAAATAGTAGGTTTAGGTAATTAATTAGAGGATTACTGTCCTAGAGGAAGACGAGCGAAAACTTAGACTATATACAAAAGAGATAATCTAGATTAGATAAAAGTGCTACTAATAGGTGACTACTAAGCTCTTATCTAAGCCTGTCCCGAGAGCAACTAATTAAGGTTCTCTTTAGAGAGCCCTGCTCCTAGCAGGGCGTCCTAGGCTCTTATTAGGTACTCTGCTCCTGCAACAATAAATTTAAGGTATTCTATTTACGTGCGATCCTTGTTATCCTCTGCGCCTCTCTCTCTACTTCTCTCTTCTTAAAAGCCTGTATTCCCTACCTCTGTTTAGCGACTATCTTTAGGTAGGTGTAGATTTCTTCTATCTTAAACGTTAGTTTGCTTTTACCCTTAGGGCAGTCCTTCTCTAGCATATAGAATATTACTATCTCCTTGTCTTACCTATTTAGTCTCTAAAAGAAGAAGTAACTTACTTCTGTTACTATAATCTAACCTACCTCCTCGCAAGTATTAGTGTATATAGATATATTAGTGTAGTATTTAGTAATTAGTATATTGCCTTCTGTATATTCCTTAACGTATACTTTAAAGAATTAGCGCGTCTCTATTTAATAAGAGATATTAAGCTTCTCCTAGCGCTCCTTTATGTCCTCCTGTAGACGCTCCTAGTCTTATTACTTAAAAGCGCTTAAGCATTTAACTATTTGTCTACAAGGCTCTAAATAGAAGTCTAGGAGAACCTCTAACCTGTCTCTCTCTAACTAATTGTAGGTTCCTGCGCGGCAGTTATAGCTAGCGAGCTATTCTATAATATTATACCTACTAAAAAGCTTAATAGTCGCTAGCACCTTTAGTTAAAGCAATAGTCTTGATTAACTAGAGTTAGATGCTTCTCCTATAGTAGGCCTTCTAGTATTAATAGTAGACATAGTGTTAAAGGCTAGTCTGCTCTTAAGGAAACAAAGTAAAGATATTTAGTAGTTAATAAGGTAG
>MU006803.1:207560-223145 GCA_010093635.1 Massarina eburnea CBS 473.64
CCTCTATAGTACGCTTTAACGTCTAGCCTCTACGCTCTATATTTATAAGCTACCTCTATAGTACGCTTTAACATCTAGCCTCTACGCTCTGCATTTATAGGCTACCTCTATAGTATACTTTAACGTCTAGCCTCTATACTGCGCTTTAACGTCTAGCCTCTATACTACGCTTTAACGTCTAGCCTCTACCTTACGTCTTTACTAAGGCTTAGTAGAGTTCTAGGACTAGGAGGAACGCAAGTACTTAAGACCCTATCTACGTACCTTTCTTTATAACTCTTTTATAGTAGCCTTTATATTAGCCTTTATACTAGCCTTTATATTAGCCTATAGTAGCCTTTATATTAGCCTTTACACTAGCCTTTATATCTACTACTATAGTTATCCTGTATACCTTTATTAATATTAAGACAGCTAATACCTATCTAGTTAGTAGAGTAGCTGCATGTAACTTAATAAAAGTACCTAATACTAACCTTGCGCTACGTCTTACAAACCTATAGCCTAGTAATAGCTACTTTAAGATTAGTCTAGGCGCTAGCGTTAGCCTAGCGCGCGTAAAGATAGCTATTAGTCCTGTAGACTTCTACGCTACTATTAAGGCCTCTTATAGATTTATTATAATAGATATACCTTTTACACTCTATACTACTAGCTATAATATCTACCTCTTTAGTAACCTATTCTACGTCTATCTCCTCTGCGCTAATGCGACTAAAGGCAGTCTCTACTACTAGATCTAAGCCTTACTAGGCTTTCTACCTAATAGCTTTAAGTGTATTATTATTCTCTATGTGCTTAATACTGTCCTTACTATAGACTACTATATAGTACTCTAGATACTATATAACTTTCTCTTCTTTACTAGCTATCTATTTACGTTGTTTACAGTACGCTATAACATAGAGAACTCTAACGCCTAGGCTAATATTCCTATATAGTTTTATGCTAGTAACTAGTACTACAAGGCTATTAGCACTATTATTAAGAGAGAGCTATTCTCTCTACCTACCTACCTACTTACTAATAGGGAGCACGTCTAGGAGGATATTATTATCGCTAGTATACGCATAGGTCTAGCATAGGCTTAGGCTAACTTAGACTATTAAGCGTAGTATACAGCTATAACTACTTACTTTACTATTATCTCCTCTTACTCTCTTAGTTAAGGCACTAACCTTAGCCTTACTACCTACAACCTGCTACTAACAGACGCCTAGCTCGCCTAGTTACCTAATAAGTAGATCCTTAGGCTACTTATTAGACTACTTATGTTTACTCTAGGCTACCTAATTTTAGTAGACTGCGCCTAGGCTAAATAGGCAAGCTGTAGGATGCAGGTAGAGAGAGACTATATAAAGAGGGTTTTCTGCTATAGTATAGTGCAGAGTTTAGTAGAATAATAGAGTAGGCTAGTAGAACCTGCTATAGATTAGACGCAGGTGTAGATAATACTAAAGCTTTGCTACTAAAGGCTAGCAGGTAGTAGTAGAAGTAATAAAGAGAAAGTTATGTACACAGTAGCTGTTAATAGGAATCTAGTTTCTTAAAACCTATTTTTCTACTATTACTTTCTATCTAACTGTATTATTTTTAAGCTAGCGAAGCTAATATAGAAGCGCACTTTGTATTACTACTACTTAGCTACCTTTATAATCTATAGATAACTACAATAAATATAAAGGCTAGATAAAGGAGAAAGATAGGGCAGCTATTAAGGCCTTATTAACCTCTAGGTACACTATAAACGTACAAGTTAGTAGGCTTAGTAGGCGTTAGCGCAGGATAGATAAATATATATAGAAAACTAGAGATTTAAGGCTTAGAGAAGCTGTATAGGAGGCTTATAAGCTAGCCTAAGGGCTACTTTGTACTATATACTATTACTATATAAATTAAGGCTATAACTAAGCGTAAGCTACATGTAGTTAAGTAACTCTCTAAGATTTAAGAAGGTTTTATCCTCTAAAGTCTCTCTACCTAAGGCCTAGCTAAAGTCCTCCTTATAGGCATTGATTATTAAATTGTTAGAGTTGAATTAACTCTTAATAGGCTCTGTATTGGCGTTTTAAGAAGCCTCTGTTATCTCTTTAAGCTAGGATAAGCCCTAAGTCTCCTGCAAGGAGCCTTTTTAAGACTTTCTTAGGTCCTAGATAGTGTTAGTTACGTTGTAGAGTGCCTTCTGTAATAGCTCGTAGAGGTTATTATTATATAATTTAACTAATTATAAGCTCTATAGCTTAGCTTCTGCACTGCGTACTTTATCCTTTGCTACTATAACCTTTCTAAACGCTGCCTCTATAGGTCTCCTAACTAAATTACCTTCTACCTTTACTAGTACCTTATACTTCCTTGTAACTGTTAGATGTGCTTTATTAGTAGCCTTTGTACTATCCTGCAGTGTAGTCCTTGCTTACTAGGCATCTCCTTTAGTCTTCTTCTTCTATAGAGATAGCTTAGTAAGCCTCTCTTGTACAACCTTTCTCTAGTACCTCTGCTTAGTACGCTAGGCCTTCTTGTATAGGATAGCCTTATTAGAAGCTTTACGTGCGTTAATTAAGGACTGTAGTTACTCTACTATAAGTACAGTCTCTGTTATACGTAGCTTTCTACCTTTACTACCTTTATAGGCACTCCTCTTATTCTTGTGTTATTATAACTCCTAATTCTCCTACTGTAGTAAGCTCCTCTCTACGATAAGCTTTTTAGTGTAGTTTAGAAGCTTAGTTAGAGTTACTCTTTAAGCTCTATCTAATATACTATAGTTAACTATTATAGTAGCGTAACAGGCGCGTACACTTGTTATAGCTTAGGCTACGCCTGTGCCTAAAGGATAGGGCTTAGTTAGCGCGATAGAGTATATAGCCTTTAGATTGCCTTCGGGCCTCTCTCGTTATAAATATTTATATTCTTATTAACACTTATTGCAGTTCTACTTTAAGGCTAGTCTATTACATTGAATATTTATTAAAACAGAGCTATAAAGAGACAGGATAGCTTCTAAACAGGCCCTAAACGATACTGTCTTGCAGCAAATACTTACTACTCTCTAATCTCTTTAAACCTTGCAGAATAACGACTGTGCTGCGCTCTACTAGCTTTAAGAACAACTTAATAAAGCCTGTAGAGCTATCTCTAACCTCGCTACTCTAGCCTTAGTAACTCCCTATTAGAATACTACAGACAATACTATCCTTCTTACCCTTATAGATAAGACACTAGCTAGTAATCTAACTAATACGGCTAACCTGCAGGTAGCACCTACGGCACTCCTCTTAGTTAAAGTTAAACTACCTAAGTTACAACAGAAACTACTACCTGTTAGAACTTAGTTTGCTAGGGATTTAATCTCCTTTATAGCTTAGAAGGTTACTATAGAACATAAGCTCTAGGTTAACGCTAAGTTTATTAGCGGCCTAACTAACTAGTTCGTGTTTATTTAGAGTAACCTTACGCTAACAGTCTAACACAAAGTAGCCCTATACTATTAGTAAAGTAGGTTTAATAGGCAGTATAATCTTGTAAACTTCCTTATTTACCTAGAATTTCGCTACGCGGATGTCTACGCTAGGGAGAAGGCACAGGCACAGCTTAAAGGCCTCTACTAGCAAAAGGATAAGTCCTTCTCTAAGTTCCTAATCTACTTTAACACTACCCTGTAGTAGGCAGGAGGAATAGAGTAGTCTAATAAGTAGAAGTTAGGAAAGCTTTAACGCGCCCTTAATAAGAATATCTGCACTATCGCCCTAAACTAAGGCGTCTTCTACACTAATTATAACTAGGCGGTTTACGCTTACAGCGCAATTGTAGTTAATATTAAGATAACACAGCTAGAAAAGTAATACTAATCCTATTAGCCTTCTAGACTAAAGCTAGCCTAACTACAGCAAGATGCCTAAGGAGATATTATTATATCTCCTATGCAGGCGACAGGCAGCTAATCCTGTAAGGGCTAAGGTAAGTAGCGAGCTAATTAGATTCTAGATAATCTTTTCTACTAGCGTAAGGAGAAAGGATAGTGTATAAGATATAGTTAGAGTAGACACATTATAAGAGAGTGTAGTAATGTAGTAGTAGTAAATACAGTATCCTCTTAAGGAGGCTCTGTACTTACAGACGTAGTAAGCTATAGCACGTTAGAGAAAGAGTAGCCCCTATTTTAGATGCGAAATAGGGGTAGTACAGGGACATTAGAGCAGAGGAGTAGTTAGATTATAAGACAGATAATAACGTAGCTAGTATTTTAGAGAAGATAGATAAGGCGCTATTTTAGGTCCTAGCCTTCTTAGAGAATGTGCTCTACGTTAACGTTCTAATTAACTTAGGCTACTAATGTTTCTGTGCAGTAAGTAAAGCGAAGGCAAATAAGATTAAAGTAGATTACTTAGAAATTCTACTACGTTACCTTCGCTAAGCAGCTAGACTCGCGCAAGGACTAATAATTACTTAGATAGTAATTTTATCTTGTAATATTAATAGTTAGCGTACACAGCTTGTAGAGTATGTAATACCTAATCTAGATTATAATATAATATTTAGCCTTCTATAGCTTTAGCACTTTAGCGTTACCCTCTAGGCTAATTAAAGGACTCTAGAGATCGCCTAAGCACAAGGATTAGTAGTCTAGGAAACGCAGCAGCGCTAATAATACCTAAAACTAGTTACTACAGTCTCGTTACTAGCTCTCCTGTCCTAGGGCCTAGATAACCTCTAAAGGTAGCCTAACAGCACGCTTATTACAAATCTTTAAGATATAACCTAGGTTCTAGCTATTACGCTCCTAAGTAGAGGAAGCGATAAGAAAGAGCTTACTAAGGATAGCAAGTGCCTCCCTAAAGAACTTAAGTTGTTCTAAGACCTATTTAATAAAGAGAAAGCAGCAGGTCTCCTACTGCACTAGGGCTAGATAGACTACTATATAAAGCTAAAACTAAGACAAGACAGCTCTTTTCTAGAAGCCCTATAGGGCCCTCTGTACAGCATGCCAAGGGACTAACTTATTAAACTTTAGTAGCAACTCACAGGCCTACTTAATAAAGGCTAGGTACAAGCAAGTTCTTCCTCTGCAGGAGTACCTGTCCTTATAGTAAAAAAGCTAGGAGGAAGATAGAGGTTATATGTAGACTACTGCGGCCTAAACGCGCTTACTAAACAAGACTACTACCTGCTTCCTTTAATTAAGGAGACCCTACGTACCCTGTCTGCTGCTAAATAGTTTACTAAGCTAGATATTTAAGTAGCTTTCTACAAGCTCTGTATTGCAGAAGGAGATAAACCTCTTACAGCCTTCTAAACTTACTTTAGGCTCTATAAGTAGCTTGTCTATCTATTTAGTCTTACAGGAGCTCCTGCTACTTTCTAAAGATACATTAACAGAGCGCTGAAGGAGGCACTTAGCCTATTTACTACTACGTACTTAGACGACGTACTTATCTATTTAAATAGAAGCCTCTAAGATTATATAGCAAAGGTAAAGCGTACACTAACACTCCTTAGTAACGCAGGCCTCTATCTTAATCTTAGAAAATACTAGTTCGCTACGAAGATAGTTAAGTACCTAGGGTACATAGTTAAAGCAGGACAAGGTATCTACCTTAACCTTAAGAAAATTAAGGTAATTTATAAATAGGAAGCCCCTACGTCTATACAAGGTATTTAAAGCTTCGTAGGATTTACTAACTTCTACAGAGACTTTGTATTAAACTTCTCTAAACTAACAGAGCCCCTTTATTACCTTACAAAGAAGGATATGCCGTTTTAATAGACAAATAACACTAAGAGGGCCTTCTAGAAGATTAAGAACGTCTTTATAGCGGGGCCAGCCCTAGTACTATAGAACCTAGAAAGAGACACGTTAGTAGAAACAGACTACTTAGGAGGAGCGACTAGAGGCTACTTATTATAGTAGATTAGTAGTGTTTAGTATCTAGTTGTATACTACTCTGCTAAGCTAACACTAGTAGAGCGTAACTATACTATCTACAACAAAGAACTCCTTACAGTTGTTTAGTGCCTAGTTACCTAGATGCTAGAACTCTAGAGCGTTACAAAACTCTTTATTATACTTACTAACTATAAGAACCTTAAATACTTTATAAACACTAGAGTCCTTAGTAAAAGGCAGCACTAGTAGGCAGAACTCCTTAGCTAGTTTAATTACGACCTCTGCTATTGCCTAGGACATTTAGCTAACAGGCCTAATACTCTAAGTTAACAGGACTAGGACGTTAGAACCTTATAACTGCAGGAGGCCGCCCTAATAACGCCCTAATTAATCTAGGTTGCAGTAGTAGAAGTAGGTAATAACAAAGTAACGCTAGGCTACTAAATATTCGCAGATAGGCACATCTAGGCTCTTTAGGACAAAGCTATTAAGGCTAACCTTAAATACACTATCTACTTAAAAGTAGTCTAGTAAGGCAACTAGTAGTTTCCCTCTAGTGCAGACACAAGGTAGCAGATTAGTAACTACTTAGTTAGCGCGCATAGAACTCTAATATAGTAAGGAGTTATATAGCTACTAGTATAGGAACCTCTTATAATAGCTATTATTTAGCGCGTACACAAATTAGGACTTGCAGGACACCTAGAGAAGAATACTACGTTCTAGCTAGTCTAGCGCAGCTACTACTAGGATAGGATATTAGAAGACATAACTTAATACGTTAGAAACTGCTACTGCTACAGAGCCTATATCTTAAGGAAGAAGCGCTAAGGACTCCTCTAACCTCTCCTAATTGCAGATTAATTCTAGTCCTAAATCTTAATTAACTTTATAGTAGACCTTCTCTAAGCTACACTAACGTTACTGCGTTACCTGCTTATTATTACAGACTAACTATCTAAGTTTATTTAGCTAGAGGCAATATATACTATAGAAGCTAAGGATTATACATACAGGTTCTAAGACGTGTAGTAGCAATTTTATAGCTTCCCTTCTACTATTATATCTAACAGAGGCTTAGACTAGCTAGGAACCTTCTAGAAAACACTGTGTAAGACTACAGGCATTAAGTAGCTGCTCTCTACGTCGTATTACCTACAAACTAATAAGGGCACAGAAAGAGCTAACTAGGAGGTCTAGGCAGTCTTAAGAATAATAGTGTACTTTAAGTAGACAGACTAGGCAGACTGCCTCCTAGTATGTTAACTCGCCTTAAATAACAGGGATTCTAGCGTTACTAGCGTTAGCCCTAACTTGCTACTTAACAGCTACAACATTAACCTCCTATAACAGGTTAAGGTCCCTAAAACGTTAACAAAAACACTACAGGGCTGTGTAGTCTACTTTATTAACTATCTAAAGTAAAGAGTAGAACTAACTTAGGCTGTGATCGCTTTCCTGCAGCAGTAAACACAGGAGGCTACAAACTAAAGTAGATAACTAGCAGAACGTTTTAAGGTTAGAGATAAGGTGTAGTTTTCTATATAGAATATTAAGATAAATTAACCTAGTAAAAAGCTAGATTTCTTGCAAAATAAGTACACTGTTACTAACGTCCTGTCCCTGCTTACTATAGTTCTTAATCTCCTAGAGAGCCTATACTAAATAGTCTATATTAACTTACTTAAGAGAGCTACAGAGGACTTACTCTTAAGCTAGAAGCTAGTAGACGTAAGGCTAGGCCCTGTAATCGTACTAGAGGAGGACGACCTAACGCTAAATAAATAGGAGGTAGAGTCTATCCTTTACACTAAGAACGTAAGAGGAAAAGGTAAGCGCTAAGTACTTATAAAGTAGAAAGGCTAGGTAACGCTAACATAGTACCTACTAGAGGACTTTACAGACATAAAAGCCTTATAAGAATTTAGAGAGAAATAGAGGGATACATTATATTATAATAGGCCCTAGAGACAGGCAAAGAGGAAACTAAAACAGGTTTTATTAAAGAAGGGCACAGGCCTGACCCTATAAGGGGGCTAGGACGAAGAAGCTAAGACTAGTAAAAGCCGCTAGGATTACTAAGGAGGCAGACGCCTTAACTACTAAAACTACTAGAGAGGCAGGCGCTCTAAACTAACACTAAAACTAAACTGCTAACAAGGCTCTGCCCTTAACAAAGAGGGGCGTTCTAGGGACCTTAGCTAGGCGAGTCCTAATTAGGATTATCTAACCTTAACTCTAACTCGCCTAGAGTAGACTTATACACAGTCTCTAATAACAACTTATTATCCTAAGTACTAGCAGCTAGGGCTTACAGAGCTAGGGCTAGCAGAGCTAGGGCTTACAGAGCTAGGGCTTACAGAGCTATTCTAGAGCTGCTAAGAAGACGCTAAGCCTAATTACAAGCAGCGTTCTAAGTAGCCTAAGTAATAGAACGTAACTACTCTAGTAATAGCTAACTAACATAGAGAGTCCTGCTGCTACTAGAATAACTATAACTAGAGGCAAACACACTAGCGCCCTAATAGTAACTATCTAGGAAGAGAGAGTTATCCTACATACAGGTATTATAACTGTAAGTGCTAGGAGGAAGAGGCAACAGCGTACGCTTACAAGGGCGCTAGTAGTAGAGGATAGAAGCTATATAACAGAGAGAAGGCGTTGTAGGTAACCTAGTAAATAGGTTAAAGGCAGGCACTAGAAGACCTGTAAACAGATTAAATTATAGAGACAGAGATACTAGAGATACTAATAGCTAACCTAAGAAAGGGTTAAACTAGGTACTGCTAGGAGTTAACAGCAGGGAATACGCAGACAGAGGCGCTAGGAGAGCAGGCAGAGTAAGAGCTAGGGCTAGGCAGGCAGCGTTTATTACCTTTAACTCTTTCTAGAAGATATGTTAGTAACATTAAACTAACAGAACTAGGAAGTCTACTTATAAGCATCTTAACCTAAACATTCTGCAGACCCTTAGTCTGCCTGCTTACCTACTTAAGATAATAATAAATTAGGTTAAATTACTACTTAACCTAATAGTGCGCGTCTTGAATTTAGTAGTCCTAATCCTAGAACGTGCGCTGTACAGTAGTTACTATATTACAGATATTATAGTTTGCAGTAGTTAGAGTCCTAATAGCGCTAGGTAGTAATAGTACTAAAGAAGACCTAATAATAAGAGTGTTTAAGAACAGATCGCTAGAAGCTATAGTAGAAAGGTCTAGCTAAGCTAGAGCGGACAGATTATATTTAACAGGGGGGGGACCTATCTATAATACCTAAAGAGCATGCTTATACGCAAGTTTCTAGTTATAACAGAGCTTTAGGAACTCTTTGCTAAAGCGTAGGTGCTTCCTAGACTTCTTACTAGCGCCTTAAATAATCGTACCCTTTAATACTATATATATGTTACTGTCCTTATAGCTCTTATTAGTATAATTAACGTACTAACGAGTACAGGCACGAAGATAGAGGTTTAAGGCTAGAAGTAGATCTAACTACATGCATAGTACCTTCTGCTTCTAACAGGGTTCGTATTTGTTAGTAGTTCCTATTAGGTATCTACAAAAACGTTAGTATAGTAAAAACAAGGTAAAGGAAGAGCTAACACTACTTAAGATAACTATACATCCCTAACTAATTTATGTAGCTAACGCAAGTATAGAATTCTTCTTTAATATAACTAAACTCCTTATTATTACTATTACTAATAAGTAGGTAAGTACTAACTTTACAACGCAGCTTCTTACGCAGAGAGGACTTAGGCTATAGATATAAATAGTAAGCTAAGACGTAAAACTAGGAGCGCTGTAATAATATACTAAGGAACCGCGCGCGCAACTACAATCTCTACTAGAATTTAGAAAGTTACTACCTCTGCTAGTACTAGAACTAGAGAGGGAGAAGAACGCAAGGACGAATAATGCTATTACGTAACAAAAGGTAATCTAAAATAAAAGAGAGACAGCAACAGAGGGAAGGCAGAACAACAGCTAATAGGTAGAGGTAGAGATAAGTAGGGAAAAAGGACAGAAAGAGCTAAGAGTTTGTTATAGTAAAGACCTTACTAAGCAGCAACGCTAAGCTAACGCTGTACTAACGCTACAACATTACATAACTGCGCTAAGACTAGAGCCTAGAATAACTACAGGACTATAATATTATATAAGCACTAAGCTTAGAGTAATAATTAGCCTAATAACTAACCTTCTAACTATAAAAATTTTTTTACACACTACAGCAGCCGTCTAAAATCACGATAGAGAATAACAAGAACACGGTATAGGAGGGGGGTATGTTATAGCTTAGGCTACGCCTGTGCCTAAAGGATAGGGCTTAGTTAGCGCGATAGAGTATATAGCCTTTAGATTACCTTTAGGCCTCTCTCGTTACAAATATTTATATTCTTATTAACACTTATTACAGTTCTACTTTAAGGCTAGTCTATTACAACACTAAATGTTAAAGGTAAAGGCGCATTAAACAGCAATAATAGTAGCTTGTTAAAATCCTCTATAAGAGTACTATTTTCTAGAGTAGTAAGCCTATCTCTTCGTGTACAGCGTTGTAATAGTACTAATTTATTATAGAGATTAATACCTGTAGCAGCGAAGGCGTTAGCGATAGTATCTAGATAGAGGTACCTAAATTATACTTTAGCGTACACCTCTAGAAACGTCTCCCTATTAACACCTGTATAGCTAATTTTAGAGAGCTAATTAACTTCTTTAGAGTACTTGCGCTTAAATTATACAAATACTACTAGGTCTAGTAGTTATAGTATATACGTACTATAAGGAGAGAGGTAAATTAGGACAATTTTGTAATCCTAGCAGTACTTTATAAAGTTAATACTCTTATAGCTACTATAGCTATCTATAATAAGGATACGATAACCTAAATAAAGAGATTTAGAAAGTTGCTAGTCTGTAGTCGTGTTGTTATTACTAGCGTTTTAGTTAGTAAGGTCCTACACATCTAGTCTCTGTAAATAATACTTAAAATATTTAAGCTATTTAAAACTCTAATAGGTATCACTCTATCTATTCTCTGTAATAGTAATCCTACTACTAGGGCTAAGTGTAGTTACTACTTTCCTTATAAACTTAGCTTAAAAGTTACAGCCTTTAAAGATTGCGTATAGTAGAGTTACTTAGCTGTCTATTAAAATTAACTTAATAGTTAACGCCTACTTACAGTTACTAGGGATAGTCTTCTTTAAGTTGCGCTTTTTAAAGTAAATAACTCTTGCAGTTTGTGCGTAACCTAGCATATAGCCTGTCTTATCTATGTTCTAAACGTTAGCAATATTAACGTTATAGAGTTATTTAGTATTAAAGTACGTAGTTAGGAAACTATTAACTACTAAAGGATTGTTAGACGCAATTAAATGCTCTAAATCCTGCAAGCGTACGTATATAGCGTAGAGCTCTAGATTTCTTTTAAAGAACTATTATAGGTAGTTAAAACTAATTAAGGTTGTAGTACAGTAAGGCGTTAGGCTGTAATTATTACTTAATTTAACTTCGCGAATAAAGTACTGTAGAGTATTAAGCCTTATAGGAAATCTAGCGTTAGCTAGATACCTACAGTGCTTAACTACAGCTTGTTTAGCTACAGGTAATATCCTCTACCTATGTTAATAGGTAACTTATATAAGTTAGCATCCTTTTATACGCGCGCGTATAATATTTAAGTTAACATTATAAGCTTACGCAGCAGCGTTAACTAATTAATAGAGGCTATTGTTAAACGCGCGAATAGAGAAAGTTATCCTATTCTCCTTATACAGGTTATAAAGTACTCTAGGCATTGTATAATAGTATAATATAGATAGCTTTTAACTATTATATAGATAGATAATAGTACATAAGGGGAAAAGGAGCTGTACTAAAGTTAGTAAGGAAAGACGGCATAAGCCTCGGGTCTCTAGGGACCTGACAACACTAACTAAGTACCTAAAACGTACTATAATACTATAGGTTTAGTATACTTTATTAATAGGTAAGCGTTAGTAAGCTCTAAGATACAGTATACTTTGTAGCCTTCTAGTATAGGCTTTAACCTAATAACTATAACCTCGCTAGCGCGCCTAGTAAACCTTGTAATAGCTTTATTAACGTAGAGGTAAGTCCTAGGTCTCCTATACTATAGAGAGCGCTCTCTTATTACCTTGCTAAGGTCCTAGACGCGTCTAAATAGTAATTAAAAACTCTGCTATAGGTCTATATAGTATAAGTAGTAATTAATTTACTACTAGCGCTAGCAGAATATCTTTTCTCTAGTTATAGGAGTAAGCCTATAGTAATAAGCCTATCTCTAGTACTCTGCTAGAGATAGCTTACAGTATATATCTATATTACTATTACAAAGTACGTATATAACTTAGCTACTAATATAGGCTTCTAGCTACGCTTACGCAGCGTTATAAAGGACTTAAAACGCTGCTTTTTAGCATACTAATTTATATAATAGGCGATTTAATTAAGTACATTAGCGTTAAAGAAGAGGTTAAATAATAAAAAGCATTATAAGGATTAACGCCTGCAGGCAGGTTAGAGCATCTATCTATATAGGGTAACTTAATATAGAGAGACTCTTATTAAGGTAGTAGGCTATCTAGTAACTAGAGCAAATTGCTAGCTTTTTCGCTGTACGTAGTGTATTTAACGTAATTAGGATTATTACTAACCTGCGAGGCACAATTTAATAATATTATAGATAGTGTTAGATTAGTTAGAAGGCGTAGATAACTAGCTAACAGTATCTTAGAGGATCGCGATAGGATTCTAGTGTTAATCTATACGTTAATCCTAACTAGCTAGAATTAGGTAGTCTGTGCTAGGGCATAATTAGCTATGCGAGGGAGTAAGGTTATAGAATAATAGATACGTATACTATCTAGCTTTAGAGCTATCTACTAGTACTAACCTTTATAATCTAAAACGCTATAGAAGAGTACGCTAAGCTAAGGGCGCTAGCAACCTAGCGCTTATTATAAGAGATAGAGTAGGCTTAGCGTTATTATTACAGTGCAACAGTAGTTATAGCTAGAAAAGCTCTAGAAGACTACGCTAGCCTAGGGGCGTATCTAACTTAGCGCTTAGTATAGAAGATAGCGTAGGCGCAGCTTTATTATTACTATCTGCGACCTTTTCTACCTTGTACCTAGCTCTCTTAATACAGAGCTAGTCTTTTCTATAGATAGAGCTGCCTAAGATACTGTCTACGCCTAGCTAACTATCTAGCTCTTTACTTACCTTATGCGCGTTAGAGTTAACCCTCTTTATAAGCTCTAGCTAGATCCTCTACTTATCTACACGCAGCGTCTGCTTAGCCTAGGTATTAGAGACAACGTTGTTAGAGATAAGATAGAGACTACTCTAGCTAAGTACCTACGCTGCCTTATACTAGTAGTTAGCACAGTATAGCTACTTCTTAAACCTACTCTTCTCCTTGCCTTTACACACGAGTAGGAGTAGCGTTAATATAGCTTTAGTGTAGAGGTTACCTCTCCTATTATAGCTCTAGCTTAGGCCTTAGCTATCCTCCTTATCCTCCTGCCTAAGCTGCGCGATCTTGTCTGCGTAGGCGCAGCTAAGAAAGGCTATAGCCTAGTAGTACTAGATATAGATAGTAGTTATTAGCTCTTTATAGTAGTTAACTACGTCCTAGGCGCAGCAGAACGCCTTATCTATAGTACTCTTCTAGGACAGGCGCGTCCTGCGCATCTACGCTCTACCTATTCCTTAAGTAGAGAGTAAAGAGGAGGTAGGTACGCTAGTAGGCACGTCTATAAAGAGGAAGAGCGTCCTGCAGGTACGCTAGGTCTATAAGAAAGAAATAGTATAGCGCTAAGCTAACAGATTACTAAGGGCGTAGGCTTTCTCTAGTATGCCTGTAGCTATAACGTAAGGGGACTTAGCTATATTATAGAAAGTAAAGTCTCTAGCGTGTTATCTAAATACCTAGGAGATATTAGGTACCTCTATAGGTAGTAGCGCGTAGTACGCAGCGTACTTAAGATACAGTATAGTATTATAGAGCTTAATAAGGCTAAGAGACTACTACTTTACCTACTTGCGCCTCTCTTACCTCTTTCTCTACGCTCGCTCTACGCAACTATTATTATTTATAATAGTAGTTATTATAAGTAAGGCTAGCGCTTTAATAAGGTCTTATAAGCCTAGAGAGAGAGAATTAGATATAGAGTCTTATAGGCTAGCATAGCTAGGCAGGTTAAAGTAGTAGCGTTTAGAAGTAAGTAATAAGAAAGTAAAGAAAGACGCAGTACTGCGCTTAGTTTACTGCGCTAATAGTAGTACCTTCTTAACGTCTCTCTTAACGTTTAGGTTAACGTTCTTTTTAATATCCTCCTTAATATCCTCCTTAACATCCTCCTTAACGTCCTCCTTAACGTCCTCTTTAATATCCTCCTTAATATCCTCCTCTACTACTCTGTTGCTATCTTCTTTCTTAATATCTCTCTTTACTACTCTATTACTATCTTCTTCCTAGGCTAGGACGCGTATAGCTTATATAAGACGCCTTTATAACGCGTTATCTAGCGTATCCTCTAGAAGTAACTTATACAGTAGCTAGAGGGCTAACTAGAAGGAGTAAGTAATAAAGATAGGATTACGTGCTGTTATCTTATTAGTCTTGTTAGGAAGTAGCTAGCTAGTACTAAAGGCGCAGGGAGGCGTATTAGAGAGTAATATATCTAGAGTTACTCTAGACTAGAAGAGTTTATAGTATTACTTATCTAGTAGAGAGTAGGTAGTAATAGAGACCTTGCTTATAGAGAAGCTTTAAGCGCTGCTATCTATCTCCTCTGCAGCACACTTAAGGTGCTTAAACTAGTTTAAGTAGGGCATAGTAGTAGCGACGAGGAAGAAACCTTTAAAAGTAGTAGAAAGGTAATCTACTAGAGGAATAAATAGAGTAGGTAGTAGAGTTAGTTAGTACTAACGTTTGCTTGCGTCTCTAGCTATACTAACGCGTTTCTATCTAAACTGTTTCTAAACGCGTTTCTATCTGCTCTACCCTGTCTCTTATACTATCTAGCAGCTACTACCTAGCTATTACGCCTATCTCTGTTAGAACCTACCTAGAGACCTCTTAGTACATACTAGATACTAATAGGTTACCTAATAGAGTTATATAACTGTAACTTAGTATATATATTCTCTTATACAGAGCTTTATAAATCCCTTAAGGATTTGTCTTATCTTTATTTAAATACATATAATTGCTACTATTATAGTACTCTAGCCTTCTTATACTACTTATCCCTTACACTAGCAGCTGTAATTCTAATAAAGACTAGTAGCTATTAGTATAATTCTAACAGCGAGTCCGTAATTTAGAAGCTACTAACTTGCTAATAATTCTAGATAGTACGCCTATATATAACGTCTATATAGCTACTTAAGTATTATAGAGGTATACTAAGTAACTACTTAATCTATACGCATAATTAAGTAGGCTACTCTTACTTTCTTATTACGTATAAGCTTGTAACTCTATACTTAGCTATTATAGATAATTATAATAAGCTAACTTCCTAGTTACCTATTATATAAGCACTAATAAACTCTCTAATTACATTACTATTAGAATCCTTTAGTATATCTAAATCGTATCTATACTTACTAGTAGCTAGAATTAGATACTCTAGGTATATAAGTAGATATATTTCTCTA
>MU006804.1:0-41448 GCA_010093635.1 Massarina eburnea CBS 473.64
AATCTTTCTAGGTTTCTTAAAACTATTAGGGAGATTACAGAACACTAGTTCCCTAGCCTTACTAATCTTAGCATTTAGGAAAGCTCCTACTACGTTGTACTACTAGATCTCTAGGTTAAACTCTACAGTAATTACTATTACTATTCTAAAGGACCTTACTATAAGCGTAGTAGCGTAGGTTAACTGTAGTAAGTTAATCGCCTAGAGATCTCCTCGCACTACTATCCTAGCCTTATACTTAATAAAGTACCTGTCCTTATTAATCTTGTACGTAAATACCTACTTAAGCAGCAAAGGCCTGCTAGGGTAATTGTTCTAATTAACCTCTTCCTACGTCTCCTTCTTAAGAAGCGTGCCTATCTCTTTCTAAGCTGCTTGCCTAAACAGCTCACTAAATTAGTATAAATAGAGCTTATTCTATCCTTAAGGCTCTCTTAGAAACTTATCTCTATAGATGCGAGCTTCTGCTAGCCTGTTAAGGGCCGCAGCTACTACTAAATATAGTAGTTTAAGCTCCTTATCTTAAAAGCAGAGTTCCTCTGCTCTTAGGAAGTAGGTGTGCCTAAAGTTAGAGTTCCTAGCTTCTAAGTACATTAGTGCGTGCACACTAGCGCTTCCTTTACCTCCTAGATTATCTAGATCCTCCCTGTAGTACCTGCAGCTTGTTTGCGTAAGAGGGCCCTAGACACGCTTTACATACTTGCGTTTAGAAAGTATTTAAGTAGCTAACTCTAGCTACTCTAGTAATTATTAGTCTACCTCTAGTAGCTTAACTAATCTGTGCACGGTCTTGCCTAAAGTAAGAGATAGATTATCTTTAAGGCTTAGACTAGGTACTACTAAGCTTCGCTTAGCTAGGCAGGACGTTAGTCCCTGTAACTCTAGCTTGTCCTAATCTCTAGTTAAACGCGTGTCCTAGTAACTGCTAGGCAAATTACTACGATCTCCTAATAGGAGACTGCCTGCCCTAGAGCTCTCTAGTAATAGTGTAGCTTCTAGGGAAGGAAGGCCTGTAAGGAGCTCTTTCTACTCTTTATAGACTCTCTGTAACTCGCTAGCTAAGCGCGTTACCTACGTACCTGCTATACTTAGTAGAGCTTAATCCTCTAGTTAGCTACTAGAAGATTCTACTTTACTAGCCTTAGCACCCCTAAGCTGCTGCTTAGTAGTTAAAGGAACCCCTACATCCTCTTGCTGCTCTTCTAGTTCGTTAAAGACTAGCTCCTTAAGAGCTTCTCTAACGTTAATAATCTCGTTTTTGTGCAGAACGTTAATAATCTTAATAGTATTTTCTTTATTAATCTCTTAATTATTACCTTAATAGAAGAGCGTCTTATTAAAGGTTACGTTCTGCGTTATAATTACCTAGTTAAGCGTAGGGACCTATATTCTGTAGATATTTAAGGCTTTATAGCCTACAAGATACCTAATATAGCTCCTAGAGATTACTTTAAATCCTCTTTTATTACGCCTAGTAGTGCGCTCCCTGTTTAATAAGTATACGCGATAGCTGTAGGCGTACACGCTACTCTAATCTAGGCGTAGATCTGCTGTTACCTATCTTACAAGCTTAGGCTTGTACTAGTAGAAGTACTAACGCGTCTAACTATCTAGTACCTTATTTAGTAATCTTATCTTATATGCGCATATAGAGCTTATATTATAGAGCTATACTGCAGCGTCTACTACCTCTAGCTAGAGCTTCTTAAAGAGGTTTGCTACAATCCTTATCTTAATTGCTTTCTCTATAATCTCTTAGCTAGCTCTCTCTACTCTACCGTTTAGCTTATATGTGTAAAGAGGCGAGGGCTTAATTTTAATCCTATTCTCCTCTACCTAGAGTTTAAATTAGGATTTCCTACGCTAAGGGAGCGTTGCGACGTTGTTATCCTATTGTATTTTGCAGATTGCAAGCTTGTATCGCGTCTGTAGGAAGCTTGTAAAGCTTTTAAATACTCTTATAATCTCTAGGAGAGATTTATACTGTAGATTCTAGTTATAGAGCTTCCTGCTATAATTATACTTTAGGATAAGCAACTACTGTTTATAGAGCCTCCCGCTAGGCATGTTAAATAGGTCCTAAGAGACTCTCTAGTACAGCTAGGGTAATTATTCTTTTAATTACCTTAAGATTACCTGCGTCGCGTGTATAACTGCGCAGTACTTACACTACTTATAACTAATTCTCTTAATCTATACGTTACGCGCTTTACTTACAAGAGCACGCAGAGCTTCTAGCCTAAGGTAACCTAATCTAGTATACTATAACTCTTTAGTATCTACTTGTAGATATATACGCTACAATTAGAGCGTGTAACTACTTAATATTACGCTTATTACAATAGGGTAAACAGAAACAGGCTTGTATTTAATAAAGGTAAAGTTATGTTTGCGCTTTAGAGTAGCTAATACTACGCTCTTTAACAGATTTCCTACTCTTAGCGTGTTATTAAGCCTAAGGTACTACACCCCTTTCTACTATAGACGAGCTTCTAAGATAATATTAATATAAAATCCTTTAACTACAGCTACGTTGTTAAGCGTGAGGTCCTTAGTAAAAGCACCCTATAGGCTATTAATAATCCCTTTAAGTATACAAGTGCCTACTTCTAGGATTAGAAAGGCCTGTATTCTAGCCTTAATAGTGCGCAGCTCCTTAGCAGCCTTAAAGGTACTAGAGACTAAGAGGTCTAAGCTATTAACAAGGTGTATAGCTACTCTATTATCTAGGATAGTACTCTTAGAGAGAGGGTGCGTAGAGAAATCTATTATTAAGAACACGCTAGGCAAAGCTCTTTATATTAAGCCTAGGTTAATTAGAGCAGCAATAATACTACCTAGGTACTTAGTGCTAGGCTAATTAGTCGCATTAGTTAGGATTGTCTAACCCTTCTTAGCCTTAATTAACGCTTAGAGATCCTTTTATAGCTTAGTATACAGATTGTTAAGAATCTGCTAACGTGCGTGTTTTAGAAGCCTTTTAGGTTTTCCTATAATTACTGTTTTAAGCTTTTAGCATGTAATTAGGAACTACAAATGCTTCCTTCTGCACAGGCAGAGCTTCTTATTAGACCTGCCCCTGCTCTAGTTTTAGCTAGAAGAGGGCTAACCTAATCTACTTAGCGTCTTAGATAATAATCTTCTACTTAATATAGCAAAGATCTCTGTACTATTTCTAGTTAACGTATACAACGCGTGTTCCTACAGGAGAGCAGAAAATACTCTTCTAAGCTAATTAAGAGTAGGTATTAGTTCCCTAAGCACTATAGCCTAAAGCATTAATTAGAGAGCTCTCTGCGCCTAGTCTAGAGCTATTCTGCAAGAAAGCGCGTTAAGAAAGTCCTACGCAGCAAGCTACCCTTTAATCTCTATAACTTTATAGGCCTTTGCTTTAGCATAGAGCGCGCTCTATTTATAATACTAGGTCTTAGAATCTTAGTATCCTAGCTTAGCCTTCTTAAGGTAAGCCTAGTATTGCTAGTGCATAAGATTTATCGTGCTAGCGTTAGTAAGAGATAATTCTTTCTTAAGATACTTAATAAGAGCTTACAACGTAACTATATTATCTTCTAGAAGCGTTGTTATAGCTAGTGCGTAGAGTAATAGGTTAATAGTAGTAGTAACCTAGGTCTAGAGGTTCTACAAGCGCACGCTAGACATAGACTAGTTACTTAAGTAAGCTTTATACTTATTTAGCTAGTTACTATACTTAGCTACTTAGCTTAGGTCGTCGCTTAGTACTAGGAAGATTAGTGCCTCGTTAGCTAGGTTAGTAATAAGAGCTATCTCTAGGTTAATAAGCTTCTATATACCTTTAGCAAGAGTATAGAATTAGAACTGCGTATACTACTCTAGCTAGCTCGTGCAGTCTTTAAGCTACTAGGTACCTGCAGGAAAGAGAGCGTTAGATATAACGTTAAGTTAATTGCAAGAGAGTAAAATAAGACAAGGTAGGAATGTATAATTAAGAGATAAGATTAATTAGAGCGTCTAAACGCTACGTATCTAGCTCTTTAGTTAGCAAGGAGAAGTATACTGCTTCCTAAAGTGCCAGGCTTATAACTATTAGAGAGATTACAAGCTAGAAATAGTAGGTTTAGGTAATTAATTAGAGGATCACTGTCTTAGAGGAAGACAAGCGAAAACTTAGACTATATACAAAAGAGATAATCTAGATTAGATAAAAGTGCTACTAATAGGTGACTACTAAGCTCTTATCTAAGCCTGTCCTAAGAGTAACTAATTAAGGTTCTCTTTAGGGAGCCCTGCTCCTAGCAGGGCGTCCTAGGCTCTTATTAGGTGCTCTGCTCCTGCAACACAGAGCACCATTATAGCATGCTAGATTTAGAAACTCATTTAACGGTGGTACTGAACGATAATATGTAGTAGACGCATCTTGGCTATATCTGCTTGGGTTTTGACAAAGAGCGATTTACACTGTTAGAGGCATGGCTTAGCGTTTAGCGAAAACGTAGGATAGCGGTCTTTGGATACACAGATGGAATGGAAAATTGCTAGAATTGGTCGAGTGCCCCGCAGTTGCATCTCAGTGAAAGACATTGACACGTGACCCGACGAAGAAAATTCCCTTCCCAGTGTACAAAACAAAATCAAACTAGTCAATTTATCTTAGGTAGGCATACAGAGCACGTGGAATCACATCTGAATGCGTATTTTGTACAGACTTGTGACGCTAGATTGTAATCTTGTCTCAAGAGTATCTACCCGTAGTTCTAACGCCGTCCACATTTAACTTGAAATGCAGAAATGTATCAATTCAGGCATGCGGCACCCTGACCCTACTAACATATTGAGAAGGTCCATGAGAGGTTCATGGACTTGAATCTGACCCTTCATACCACTGTGTTATTCTTATATAGCGGATGTACTCGTCGTCACCCGGAGTTTTCTCCATCTCTTCCAAAGTTTCCGACAGCGTGTGGAACTGTTCCAGCTTTTTCTCTACCGTGTTTCCTTTGGTAGCTCCTAGATATATTTTACTGTGAAGTCGCGGATAATAGAGGCATTGAAGGTGCCAACCTCTATCAAGTTCTTCGGTTCCAAACAAGGAGTCCACTACACTGTCGTGCTTGTATGTGACAAGGAGCCTTCGGATAGGTAGTCGGACTTTGATATCGACTACGTCCGACATTCTGCATAACAAGGCAAACATATCCGTAGGGACGAATATTTCTACCTCGCAGATATTGGCGAAACCGAACTCTCCATCGCAGAAGCGTTTGATCAAAGGCCACGCATACGGGGTGGAAAATTGGGTGGAAACCGTCGAGAGCTTTATAGTACGGATGTGCTTTTGAACAGATGGTTTCGGGTATCGGAAGCCTCCCGGAATCATGTTGTTCCCGTGAATGAGGAGATCGAAAGTGTTGTTGGTGTAGAAAGCCTCGGTAGCAATACCGGCATACTCAGAGACAAGGAAAGGGAGGAGTCGCGTCTCTAGGAGGTTTGTGAACTTCACATGGTCAATCGCATTTGCTTCGGAGAACGCATGGCCGAGGATTTTGAGGCGAAGCTCGTCGGGGAGGCGGCGAAAGCCTTGCACAGTTGCTGATAATGGATAGGGCTCCATATCGGGATACTGGCTGTTCGAGTTGTCTTGCGGGTAGAAGGTGAGGTGTGGGTTGCAAGTAATATGGGGAGCAGGTTATATAGTAGGTGCGGATTGTGAGCCGGGTAAATACCGTTTGCGTCCTATTACAAACGCGATAATATTTTGAGTGGAAAGCCTTCCCGATCGGATTTCATGACATGGTTGAAGTAAAATCGTAATTTCTTGTACACATATGTAGCATCTCGGTTCTTTCCTTGATCTAACGTAACTGTCGAACCATTCTGATTTCTACCGGGGCCCAATTCGCGTAGTAAGAAAAGGCCGAATATCATGTCCGCGAATGTAGTTCAAATCTTGGTTGGCCTAGCACAGACGTTAAAATCACAGGGATGGGTCCCTCGTTACATATGAGGGCAAGCTTTCTGCGACACAATTGCTATCTAACAGCCCCGCGATAGGCGTACTAGCGTGCTAAGTAGAGACATGACTATCGTATGATCATGCGCTAGCATGGGCTAATAAACCATCGACTCAACCTCTGGCCGTAGAGTTAAGATGACGAAGATGAGGCCATTGTATAATAAAGGAGGGTTGGCTTTATACGGGCTAACTCTTATCACATTGCCAGGATTAGACTTCAGCTTGATCATACCACAGTTTGGGTTCGGAAGTTATATTCAGAGAGCCCCTTTAGGTAGCCTACCGCCGGAGTTTACATGGTCACACGTACAAGGTTTTTGTAAGTTCCAACATGATCAGGTATCATTTCGACTTCATTATATTAGTCTTATAGTTCCAATTCGTCGGCAACGTTTTCTAAAATATGTCAAGTACCAATGATTATGCCCGATAAGCTGACCTTCACACTAATGCCACTGAATAAGCTAACTCTCTACAAGAATAGTCATTCTCTAACGAAGCCTATATGATGAAGTATAGTATGGCACCGAAAGGCTCTGTGATGTGCGACTGGGTTGCTCCTGCTCCTATAAATAAATCCATACGTTCGTTCTGCACACCTCCTTCGTCAACAAAGTCTGTATATTTTCAAGAACGACGCTTCAAATGAAAAGCTTTAGAAGCAACAACCGGGGACCCGCGTTCCAATACCTTCTTCACCAAGCAAGTCTCGCCCTCCTGATTTGCCCACCCACCTGCACTTCCACTAACAACACCGCAGCGCGACTGTTTCCGAATCACACTTGAAGCGCTCCAATCGAACCCACAAACCACATTTTCTCATCTGACAGGATTTAGCTATCACCAACGTAGCTTTGAGGACTGTCAGGCATATTTCGCGCTGTTCGACGCTAAGCTTAATATGGTAAGCGGGAAGGCCAAGGCAGTAAAAGGGAAGATGTAGGTCAAGCTAACGCGTTCACTGTAGAAGAAGGAGAGAGTGGTACTTGAACTACTCTGTGCAATGATTCAGACGAGCTTAGATACAACTCTTTACATAAACTCAGTGATAATTATGCGAACTGTAGCTAAGATAATAGATGTGATTCCTTAAAGGAACAACGCAACAATGATAGCAAACTTCGGTAACGCGTTGCAGAGGATTTCAACCCTATAGAGGCAAATAACAACGTGAAGGTTTGTGAGAAGCCATAGGTGAGGTCACCAGTTAGTGACGGATTGGCCGTGCATTTGCACAATCGTTGGATTTCATTCAGTCAGGCGTCACGGACGCTTCATTATAAGCCCCTTCATCACAACGACAGCAAAGCATTCAGACTCCATTACGGTGGCACCATCCAGTTTCCAGGCTTAGCTGACTTTGATTCGAAACATTCATTTTGACAAGAATGTAAGGCGGCAACCATTTTCAAAGACACGGTTTGAAACGGTTCTGAAATCCCACACAGGATCCGATTCTGCAGGGAGTGTTAGGGGCCTAGATATGAAGTTTATCTCTAGCAATTCCCGCAGCTAGACCGTGATCATCGCATACCTGATGCGCGCACAATCTATCCACTACGACGAGGCTCTCGCGCTTGCACCAGAATCACCATCGATCACTATGCCAAACAGCGAGTTCATAGATCAACTTCGCTTGTGGCATGCGATTAAAGTCAGTATCTACGAGAATGAAGGCACAGATGAGACAGTAGATGCATTCAGAAATACAAACCCGCAATACCAGCGAAAGGAAAGATAATCGAGGGACATTGCTATCAAAAGGCGTCTAAGCGAAGCAAGAGGCTTTAATTAAGAGTATAGCTGATATGGCAGCGCACCTAGGGTATGGAAGGTTAGAGATGAAAAAAAGATAAAATCTCGTGAAAAATGAGCCATTTTCTGCAAGTTTTAAAGTCTTTCAATTGCTTCTCTACAACAGCTAATCCGAGAAACCTAATACATCCCTAAAACCACTCCCTTCACAAACCCCCATGTAGAAAGCCATGCCGTTGTAATACAGAACCAACTATCACATTAATATCGAAACACTTCCCCTATCTACACAAGGCTAAGATGTATGAAATAAGTCCAATATATCCCATGGTTCCAGCTGTACCAGAACACGAGATCGTACATCATGATTCACAGCTCTATCCAGACAAGGCACCGTAGTATAGAACGTTTTGTTTTTTGCGATAGTAGTAGTGAGGGTCGGTCGTGTAGGTTGTACGATAGATAGTCTCGTGGCGATCACTAAATCGTCCTCTTAACAGGCTAGAATGATATGTAATATGAGCATGGTATGTAGCTTCTAGCATATACGGGTTCATTTTGTCTAGAAAGAGAGACTCGTTTAACATCACGTAGAGAGCGTCTCTGTAAGTAAAATTTGATTATACATGTAAAGTTTACATAAAAGTCAAAGCGCACAAAACAACATTAAAAAAAGGTAAAAAGGTAAAAAAGACACATTACACAAACTAAGATAAGATCGAGAGTGAGCACATGCAAACACATGCGACCACTAAATTTAATTGACTAGAATACCAAAAGCGTTCTAGAAGATATTTCAGAAGGTGTAGACTAGTTTATCCCACCATGTAACCAAAAGGAGTTACACAGAATAAAGATCTTGGAACCAAATCCAAAAGCCATCATCACACCACTACACCAATAAAGGCGCCAGCGCCCGTACTACCCTAACCATCTACTCCTTACCAACTCCCATCAAGCCGCCAACAACCTCCTCAACAACCTCCTTACAAACACCCTCACACCAATGCCCCTCACACTGATCCATCCCCTTGATCTCAACCTCAACCTTCTCCGCCTTTGCACTAATATGGGAATCCCCCAACAAGCGCTCAAACCAAGTCTTTAGGAGCTCCTTGTTCAGGCCCCCAACATATTTCTCAGCGCGCACGGCCAAACACCTAATCCCTGGGCCAGTATCGCCCATACAGTTATCCGCCGTAAGCACGACCTTCAACGTCTTCAACTTCGTACACCGATCTTGCCAAGCCGTCGACGGCCCCGGGTTCCAGAACCCGAGGTGTGACCCATGCTTACCGCGGTAATGAAGAAAGCGCATCTGGCTGTACCCTAACCGAGCCGCATCGCTAAATGTCGCGTCTTTCCACTCTAGTGGCATACGCTCAGCGTCGGGGTTCATGCGGAGCAGCCAGCGCCAATCAGTGCGGCCCTCGAGGAGTCGGTAAGCGGGGTTGTCGGAGATCTCGACGTGGAAGTCGGCAACGACGTGGCGGACTAGGTGAGAGTAAGCCGGGGGCGGTGAGTGTAGGTAGTATTCACCCTTGGGGTTCTTTGCGTAGGATACCGTGAAGATGTTGTTTTTGTAGAAGAATTCAACCGAGCGGGTGTAAAAGCGGTGGTTGAATTTGAAGGCGTGGTTGGTCATGCGGGCCGTGTGTATGGCGGCGGTACGCCCGACGACGGGTACCGGGATATTGTTGTAGGGGAGTTCGGATTGGGTTTGGAGTAGGAGTTCTACGGGGAGACCACCGAAGATGCCGTCGTCGGACTGCTCAGCAGGAGCAGGGCTGGGTGATGTTGGGATCGAGTCTGCGAGGGAGCAGAGAGACGGCTTCAGCTTGTTCATTATTTGTTGATGATACCTGACATGCGTGGGGACGTTGATGTCGAGATATCGATCCAGCGACATGTTTGGTGGAGGATCTCGGTGGTACTGTTCGGTGAACTGTTCTATAAGTGCTGCATCCATTGCTGTTAGGATAGTGTTGGTTTCTGGTTCCCTGATTAGGGGTCGAGAAATGTAAAGAAAAGTGAAGTAGTCCTTTCCCGCTGGAGCTTGAACCGGTAAGCTTGTGGAGATGTAATATGCTGGTTTGATTGATGTTCATTTCTGTAGGAAGGATTGCGAATATTTATACGCGAATATGATTACCGTACAGCGCGCTGTGTACCCTGGGTGCTGTGGTGCATTGTACAGATTCCATGTAATAGATGGGGAAAAGTGCATGTATGAGGCTTCCATCAACATTGTTAGCATTTGAGAGAAACCCTGAACGCATTTGTTGTGGACTCACAATCCCATCGAATCCATATCCATTGCCGCGCTAAAAAATTGTCCCGGTGAAATAGTCTCTCAAGGCTGGAGACAGCATATTTCTAGCCACCCTCTCCCCGCCATCCCATTTTCTTCCCATCAACATGTTTCGAAATGCCTCTGCAATACCCATATTACAGTCACACATATCGTCCCCGTGCATGATGACGACTTCAATATCCATCCCCACCGCATCTTTGGTGATGCAAGTATGGAAAGCATCAAGCCATTCTAAAGGTATAGGGCCGTCGTAATAGGCAACAGGACAATTAGAAAAGTTATCCTCGAGGACCAGTTTGAATGAGCGTAAGTTGGTGAAATGCATCTGCCAGTTGGTGAGACGACGTTTAGCCAATGGGTGGGGGTCGTTTGGAATGAGCAGTTGGCCCAAGTCGTGTTCTTCCCAGAAAACGCCGCTGGCAGACGTCGCCGCAAATTGGAAAACGTAGGAAAGGTTCAGCTGTAAGCTTCTGATGCGTTGCCGAAGGTTGACACCCATAGGGTTGCGCGACGAGTGGAACAGATGAATCTTTTGCAAGTTTTTCTGGAAATGTGGTGACTGTAAGAGAAATGTATTGCTCTTGAAATAAACGCCCATAGCGAGACGGTGAAGCTCCGTACTTGTTAAGGCGAGGGGGAGGAGAGTTTTGTTGTGTATTTCTGGGGTGATGTGTTCCTTGGAAATGAGTCGGTATTCCAGAATTGCTAACTTGAGTTCGGTTGCTAGGTCGTTCCATCCTGCGCGTGTCGCGCGCTGGGGTATTGACGAGCTCATTGAGAATGGCGTAGAAGTTTCTCGTGGACTGGCGATTTTCCAATGGTATATGTAGTGTCGGATGGAAAATGCCAGCTCACTCTGTGGACCACGCTACCCCGCATCTTCCCTCCCTGCTGAGTAAGCGGTTCAAAACATCCAAACTACGTTGGGATATCTTCTATCTCGTATCTTCCAATACGGTCCAGCATGTAGGCAGTATTAAGGCTGCGAGCATGAAAAGGATGGTTGACGTTGAGCTCAAAACGCACTACCGGCTTTCTCTGCGCCCAGAGAGGTGCATTCTGGCGGATTGTCTCAATCGGCCCATCCTCGTTCAGGCCACCCGTTGGTCCCAGGTCCCTTATCCGGCCAGCCCTCAGGCATTATCGTATACTTCGGGAGCCAATATCTCTTGTTGCATTTCTCGCGGTCGCACGTCAAGTTGCAAAGCCCAAAGGTCTGGCAAAAGCACTCGCCCGCATCCTGGCAATCAACAGCTGGCATCAGGAAAACAATGTGCCACATATACTCCATGATACGCGAGCTGACCTGGTCACTAAGATCAGTCTCCAGGAGCCACTCGCGGATGCGCTCGTACTGCTTCTTTGGGCGTGAGCGTATGCGGCCACGTGACACGGCGAATTGGCTGGAACAATGCGCGCCGACGACACTCGGGACCTCGTCGTGCGGAAAGAGGCGGCGGAATATTGACGCATAGGCCTTCTCAGCGCGGGAACGATCGTCATCACGATTGGAAGTATGGAAAGGCGTGAGCTGGGCAGGACATCCCTTTTCCCAGGTACAGCGGAGCGATACATAACCGCGCCTCTTTACATGTTCCAGTCGCAGGCGTCTGAGAACTGGGACCCCATCGTACATTGCATCTTCGTTGTGCCACTGATAGCGCAGGCTGTGGATAAAAATGGACACATCCGGGAGGCTGTCGTAGCGATTGATGATGTAACTGCGCACGATCAGCGAATACTCGCCATCCCACCGCAAAAGTGCTCGCATACGTCAAAAAGGGCATGGCCTCCTTCCCCTTGTTAACAGGCACTGTCAATGGCGCCGAGATATTATCAACAACATAGACATTCTTCCTCCACGTGTTAAAATGGACATCAAGCCAGCCCATCTCGTCGCCCTCCAGACTCGCAACAACCAGCTCTTTCTCCCCAGGGTCATTCTTGCCCAGCCTTCGCGGATGAGAGCCATCTCTCCACGATGGTTGATAGGCCTTGTGGGCCGTGGGCGAGCCGCGAAGGCGCTGGTGAAATTTAATTAGGGAACATATGGAGAAGAAGCACAGGGCGACGAGGAAGACGGGTCGCCGATACCGCCGCCGCCATATCATGATGCGAAAGGAGAGAAAGGAGGGAGAGGCGGGAAGGGGACAGGAAGAGCACAATAGGCGAGGGCGTTCGAGTGGCGTAGAGGTCGCGATGGTGGCTGCCCGCGTGCACAAGAGGAGGTTGAAGATGACGCGCTAGCCGCATGGGCAGGGGCAGCCGAGGCTTCTTGAGATGGGCTTCCAATCCATGCCGCGCGAATTGGGACGGGGTGAGGTTGTCAGAGTGAAGATAGGATGGCTGTCGACGAGACTTGGATCTTGGCAGGAGCTGGATGGATATCTATGTATGACCAAATTGGATTGTGATGAACGCCTCGCTCTGACACGACGGTGGTGCGGGATGCGGGGCCAATAATCGCGGGGCAGTTCCGATACCACATAAGTACTTCTGGACTTGTCCCTCCACCCTATAAATATCTACAACTAAACGTGCCGTTGCTTCGTCCCCAGACCGGCACAATGTCTTCACACGTCGACGGCCTGACGCCAGAGCAGCTCACCTCCTTTGGGGAGAGTGGCTATCTACTTATACCAGATGCACTGTCGCCAGAAACAGTAAGAGAGCTGCTGGCAGATACGCACCAGAGGCTCGAGGATTTCTCGCTAGACGACCACCCCATGACCAAGTTCTCCACAGGCGGCGAGGATGGCGCAGATCACGTAGGGGACGCATACTTTCTGGAGTCGGGCGACAAGGTGCGATTCTTTTTCGAAGAAGGTGCCGTTACCTCCATCTCTACACATGTACGGCCGGGTAGCTGAGTTTCTTAGACGCCTTCGATAAGTCGGGCGGCCTCGCAAAGCCCAAAGAACGTGCCATCAACAAGATAGGCCACTGTCTGCACGAGCTCTCCCCTCCCTTTCGCAACACATCCCTCTCCCAGCGCAATGCCGCCATCGCGCGATCCATCGGCTTCCGCGACCCCCGTGTGCTCCAGTCCATGGTGATATGCAAGCAGCCGGAGATAGGCGGCGCGGTGCCGCCACACCAAGACAGCACATTTCTGTATACGGATCCGCCGAGCGCGGTGGGCTGGTGGTATGCGCTCGAGGACGCGACCAAGGAGAATGGGTGTCTGAGCTTTGCGAGCGGGAGTCACAAGCGGTCGTCGATAGACAAGCGGTTCGTGCGCACGGGCGGCGGGACGGGCTTCATCGACAACGAGGGTGCGCGCTTTCCGGAGAAGCTGCAGAACGGGCCGGCGAGTGGCGTGGCGCGAAAGGAGATTTATGAGATGGGCGAGGTCAAGGCGGGGACGCTGGTCCTGATCCACGGAAACATCCTGCACAAGAGCGGGAAGAATGTGAGCGGGAAGAGCAGGTTCATCTACACTTTCCACGTCATCGAAGGGGACCAGGAGTACGACGAGCGCAACTGGCTGCAGCCGCCGGAGAAGGGCTTCTCGAAGTTGTATGCGAGTTGATAGCGATCGAACGCACGGGTATTTTGACATCTACGACTTGCTCTGCACACATAATGCTATGCCTCCGAGCACAAAGGCCATGCCTATCCAAGTGTCTGTTCACCATCAGCTCGTTGCATCTCGTTACAGATGAAGTGATGAAATACCTCTATTTATAACCTTCTTCTCCGCCCACCATTCGCCGAGCACGGTGAACAGGAACGCCAACGAGTTCGTAATCGGAACTGTCAAGCTCAATTCTACCCAAGTCAGCACATGCACATCCGAACCCTCCTCCATAAAGCTTACCAGCCTTCCCGATCAATATGAAGAACCACACACTGCCTGTCACGTTCAGCAGGAACGGTATCGCATACGCCGGCCGACTCAACACTCCAATCACCGCGTACCATATCCCCAGCACCTTCTTCTTGAGCCATGAATTTGAACCACTGTCAAGAGAGGGCCGTACTGGGGGCGTGTAGTCAATGGCAGCGCGACGCATGAAGGGCGTTGTGAGGCCCCAGCAAGCCCCCACGAGGAGGAATCCGAGGATCCAGCGGAACAGAGAGGGGGGTTCGGCAGGCGTCGATGAGGGTGCGTCTGGGTCCATGGCGCTGGAAGGTACCCTATAATTTGGACCGGGGCTGCCGTACGATGTTAGGCCTCGTGGTGGGCACTCACGCACACTCCGAAGACTGAGGTCCGGAATTGCGAGGGAGCGGCCGCGCGGATTCGGGGCAGTGTGGTGGTCGGTGCACCCATACCATCAACAACCACATCCGAACCGCCATGACTATATCACGACTACTCCCCACGCGGCAGCATGATCCCGCGCACTAACTATAAGAAAGCGTTGCAGTCGAGTTAATCAAGAAGCACACATGACAGCAAGCAACATCAAACGCACTCTCTTAGAGCTCACTCTGCGGGCCACTACGCAAACTATCTTTCAACCGCCGCTCTGGGTTTCTGTCTTATCGGTCTGTCATATGCATCCTTGGGAAAGAACTGGGACGCTTGACATCATAGCCATGGTTTTTTTGAGCCTTTCCTTCCTCGGTTGATCAACTGCTGTCTGGGAATGCGCCGTTTGCGGCATGCCGGAGTACATTCCAACCCCTCGGGACGAGGAGGCGGGTGTCACACCCAGCCACCGCAGAACGGGGAGAACGATAGCCTTCCTTCTGTTGGATTTTTAAAGTGTCAAGAGATGGGTAAGGCATCAGGTCTAGTCACTGTGAGGCGTGCGCTACGATGCAACAGCTCGAGGACGGCGCCTTCCGCATGAGATCCAACGAACGGGCACTTCATCCCAACACCTTCATCGAACAACAGAATTGGGACCCTGGATTGCAACGTGGTGGGTGGGCATGTGGCTGTTTGCGGCATGCTACTACCCTCGTCAATCCGCAGTGGGCTGCCCAACCACCGCAAGACTGTTTAACATCTCCAAACCTTCCCTGTCACGGGAGTTTCGCTTATCTCATCGAGCATTCCTCGCCAAGTATAGAATATTGTATCTTCGGTATGCAGTTCCAACGACGAGGCTGGTAAGAACTCATGCACATCTGATGCCACCGTATATATCGAGTATTGGTTTGTTCGTCTATTTGTTTACCCTGTTTGCTTTTCCAATCATTGGTGCATCGAAACATTCATCGCAGACCTCCTGCAAGGTACGATTGCCACATTTCTACACGCTCCACTTCCTCCCCCTCATACGCTGCCAGTAATCTCCAGCAACCCGGTACACAGCAACGCACAACAACACGTGAATGGTATCTACCATGGCCTCCCTACTCACACCCCACACCGACATCTCAATGCGGTCAGGTAATGACAAAGAGCTCTCGACCATCGACCTAGACCAACTCTTCGACCAATACGTTGAAACAGACCTGTTCCAGGAATTTCGCAGCGATGATACCTCAGGAGCACCATCCTCAGACGACATCTCTCATCTCTTTGAGCTGCCCGAGTCGAATGGGAGCGATCCCTTCGAGACCCGCACTTTGCCCAATCGGGAAACCAGCAACGAGCACACCTCTTGGCGCAAGGCTGTCCACCACACATTCGAAGAACAAAACCCAGCCTCGCCTGACTTTCGTCTCAACTCCTCCTACGTGTATCCCGAGAGTCGCGGGAAAGCGAGCTACAGCGACCCCGAATTCTTCAGTCTCGACGACTTGTTCGAGTTGGATGTTGATGAACCGAGAGCCATTTCTCAGCCTTCGACACCAGTTCCCCGGATCACGAGGCCGAGTAGGAAGGCTAGATCTAGTCCTGACCGGACGGTCCGTCACGGCGTCCAGAAGCCGAGCAAGAGATCGACAATCGCGACTGTCGCGGGCAAGATGATGAACCCTTCGCATTACCGGACTGGATTCCAGGACCTCTGGACACGCAAAATGGGCGCACCGTCCGACACATTCAACCTCCAAATACAGGCAAACGGCATCCACTCACCCCCTCTATCCACAAAGCTTCCGCAAGAAGAGCATGGAAGCGGATTCTTCCCGCGCGACCAGTCCTACACCATCGCCATGTCGTCAGGCGACGCGACATCATCCGACCTCCACTCCTCCAACTACCAACTCACACCACTCTCCTCTCCCGCCATCGACATCACCGCCAGAAGCAACGGCACAGGAACGGCGTTTCAGTTCTCCAACGACGGGATGGCCAGCGCATACGTTTCGCACCACCTCCCCCATGGGGCGGCTCTTTCAGCCTTGCAAACCCCGCCCCCGACGCAGCGCCTCTCCATGGGCGCATGGGGCGCAGAAACCTCGCCCAATCTCGACTTTAGCGATTTCTCAGCCTCGCCAGACTTCCAATCGCAGGACCCCAAACACGGAGTAGGGGGAGCGGGATGGTGGAATGACACTGCCGTGAACCAATCATCGACACACACAAAGCATACTCGCTCCAACTTCACCACCACCAACAACAACACCGGCACCGGAACAGTATCCGGCCTAGGAATATCATGCGACTCGGCATCTTTCCCGGACTTCATGTCCTCCTTACACCACGTATCGGCATCCGCCCCAGAACCCTCGGGTCTAGCCCTCTCCGCCCAATCCTCGTTTGCGGATATGGCGTCGTATGCACTGTACCAGCCCGCTACACCGGGCATAAGTATAGGAACGCATCCCGCGCGCGCACCTTCACGGTCTCCGTCACTATCCCCCCAACCTCGCTTCACGCGCCACAGACACTCGCAAAACCCGCTCCACTCCCACTCCCAGTCTCACAACCCTTCCCACAACCCCCATAATACCCGCCACGCCCCCTCATCCTCCTCCCGCCGCAAATCCTCATCCACATCCACATCCTCCCACGCCCACGCACAACCCCGCGCTTCATCCAGCGGGTCCAACGTCGGCTTCGTCAACTTCACGCCCTCGGATTCCCGCAAGATACTCACCGGCGTTGCGCCCTCCGGAAGCAGTAAAACGAAAGCGAGACGGGAGAAGGAAGCTGCGGAAAGGCGGAGGAAATTGAATCTCGCGGCTTTTAAGGCGGTGAAGGAGGCGGGGGGTGATGTTAGTAGGTTGGTGGAGGAGGAGGGGGGGTTGTTTATGTTGGAGGGGTAGGGTGGAGGATGGCTTGCGATGTGCTGTGCTGTGCTTTGGGTTGGAGTTCTTGTGGGCCTTTGACTCTACTCTATGCTTTTTTGTATAGGTGTAGTGAGTTGGGTTCGTGGGTTGACTCGCCTGATGGTATGGTGTAGTGAGCCCTTGTTATCTTCTTCCTCTTTCTCTTCCTTGGCTTTGGGTGGGTGAATGGGGGCGAAAGGGGGTATCATCATGTAGGAGCAATTTCTTTTTCTCTCTTCATCGTTTATTACAAAGGTAAGGGTGGACGGTTAGTGCGTTTGCGCTGTTCTTTTGGAATTACAGAGGCGCGGGGATGTAATGAGTTTATAGTACGAGCACCTACATACTACTACTACTACTACTATATGCGATTTATACTCGTTTACTATTCTTCCCAGACTTGTTCACGAGACGCATTTCGTTGGTCTCGTAGCTTGTGCCTTGTGCTGCCTCGTTATGAGGGCCTTCCTTCGCAGTATTCGTTCAAAACCTTCTAGTCCCGTCGTGTCGCGCGTCCTATCCGTGTCTCGCGGTGACGACACCTCGGCAATAGTACGAAGGAAGGACTTATCCCTAACATAACAGGTAGGTGCGATGTAGCGCAAACATCTTCTTTTTCCAAGGGGCTTGGCTCATGTCTTCATCATTGACGCCATTTTCAAATCCCACGACTTTCCCTTCTCACCCCCCAATCTCTAGCCTCTCCAATACAGCGTGCACAACACCCTTCGCACCAACGCCCGTATCCACACCCCCCAGCATCTTCTCCTCCGCCTCCATCTCGACAGCTCCCTCGTACACGCGCACGATGAAATCTTCGTCGACGCGCTTCCCACATGCAACGAGCCCCTTGATCAGCGTACTCACGCGCGTAATCTCGCTCAACACGCCGGGCTCAATCTCGTCGTTCTGGCTCGAGTACAAAGTCTCGGATACGGTTTCCTCAAGGCGCGTGATAGAGAACTCTGTGGACGCAGCAGCAGCAGCGGTCTTGGGGTGTGCGGAAATAAAAATATACCCGTTGACGCCCAGCACGACATCGATCTCGCCAGCGGCGGTGGAGAGCGTAAAGGTCTGGCGTTTAGAGCGCACGACGCCGCCGCGCCGCGAGAGGATACCGCCCCCGGCACCCGACAAAGAGGTGAAGAGCCCGTTGCGGAGTTTTCCGTACTTGAGACTGCGGGTATGCAGACTCGCGGTGCCGTCCTGGTGCAGGGCCTGCACTTCGGCGACTAGGAGGTCGCCCTCGCCGAAAAAGGTGCGGATGTTGAGCTCGTCCACGGCGGTCCGGCGGCGTAGGATGCCACCGGGCAGATTGATGGCGGAGAGGGGCAAAGAGGCGAGCATGGGCGCGGCGATGTCGACACTCCACTTCTTGGTGCCGACGCTGGCGATACGGCCGACGACCAGGTCGCCGATCTCGGGCGTGTAGCGGGCGCGCAAAGGCTGCACGCTGAGAAGTTTGTTGGTTTTGTGGAGGTGGCCGGCGACGGTGGAGATGATGGTTGTCGAGGACGGCGGTATGTAGGTCCCGTGACCACGCATCCACTGCGCGTCCGAGGTGATGGTTTCGCCGGGCGTGACGATGGATTTCGTCGATGTGGAGGTCGGGAGGTCGTCGTCGGACATTTCGGAGTCGGAGTCGGAGGAGGCGTCGCGGTGGAGGTGCGATTGGGCGGCGGGCGCGCTGGGGGCGACGATTGTTATGGGCATTGCGGTGTGGGTGCCGAGGCAGCTACTAGTGGGGTGAATTGGGGATATGTGGTGAGGCAATGGGAGGTGGTGGTGAAGCTTTGGAAATTTTGGCGGGGATGCCGGAGCTTCGCCCATCCTTGCATGCGCTAACCCGATCCGAGCCTAGCGCGTAAGCTTGAGCTGGATGCTGGCCTCGGCCTGCCTCACCTTCTCCAACGTCATCTCGTCGGTGTTTTGAAAACAGCCGTCGAACGTCGAAAGATCGTCGTACCTATCAAAGACTACCCTACCACCTATCCGCAGTCCGGGCCTGTCGGTTGTGCTATTGGACGAGCTATCTGTTGTGCACCCGTGACCCGGCTACCGGTACATGTTTGCCCCTTGTCAACCGGTATGGTGCACACCGCAAACTTCAAACTTTCCATCTTACATAGTTGGCTGACCATGCGTTTATTCAGACACTCCCATGATAAGGCAGTACCATTCTACAATGCCCCCAATACCTAGACGGCCAACTATACCAAATGCCTCTCAGTCCCAGTTTATCGACCCCTTTCTCGCGTCCTTGAACGCAGGGTCCGAGGTCACGGCTCAAGATGACCCGAACTACTACACCGAAGACCCTCAGTCCTTAATAAGTTCCTCGAATGTCCACTCCTTTATGAACGGAACAGGATCTGCAATATACCAATCCCTCGCACCACTCCTGGAATCAACAAACCACGAACTCATCCTCGTGACATGCTTCTGGGCTCCCTCCGACTCTCTAGAAACCCTAAACAACATTCTCCGCAAACTATCCGACAAGGCCATCCACCGTGGCACCGAGAAAATCAGAGTCCAGCTATGCTTCTCCTCATCCTCGCTCTTCCAGAAGCTCTTCCACAAGCAATCGACCTCCGGCCAAGAATACCCACCAAGTGATTGGACCAAGAAATTTGGTCTACCGAGCACATCCGAGCTCAATGGTCTACATCTAGAAGTGAAATCCATCTTCCTCCTCCCCTTCAGCGTCATGCACCCTAAATTCATGATCATCGACCGCCACGCCGTCGTCCTACCCTCCTGCAACATAAGCTGGGAAGCCTGGTTCGAAGGCGCAATCACCCTGTCCGGCCCTATAACCGACCAATTCCTAAAATTCCACAACATGTACTGGCAACGCACCAAACCACCTCCTTTGCACGAAGAAATCGACGACGCGCCGCTATGGCAAGCCGCGGAACCCGGTACCTCGGACCACGGGCACGCCCACATAACCACGCACTTTTCCACCACGAAGAAACCGTCGCAAATGTCCTCAATACCCACAATCTTCCTCCCTAGCCCGCATCGCAGAAACCCACACTTCCGGCCCTTCGCCGCAGCAACCGACATCCAAGCCCCCCCTACCCCTCTCAACACCTTCCTCCTCACCCTCTTCGCCAAAGCCCTGAAAAACATCCGCATACAAACTCCAAACCTCACAGCCCCTCCCGTTCTCACCGCCCTCCTAAACGCCCTGGCCCGCGGCATCGACGTCACCATCCTCACCTCCGCACGCCTCATGGTCCTGGAACAACTCGTCACGGCAGGAACGACGACTTCGCGCTGCATAACTACACTCATCACTCGCTACAAGTCCCTGTCTTCGGAAACTGGGCGTTTGCTTCACGATGAGGAAGCTGCTATTTCCGCGGCTAAACCGGGGCGTCTGCGCATTTCGTACTTTGAGCCTGTGGGGGGTGGGAAGGGGAGGGGTCAGGAGGGTGGAGAGCCTCAGCAGAGTCATTTGAAGATGACCGTGGTGGATGATGAGGTGCTTGTGCTTGGGAGTGGGAATCTGGATCGCGCGAGTTGGTTTACTAGTCAGGAGTTGGGGGTGGGGTTTTTTGATAAGAGGTTAGTGGGGGAGGTGGTTAGGGGGGTGGATGGGGCGATGGGAGGGAGGGAGAGATGTGTGTATGATAGTGGGGATGTGGATGGATAAGGGGGTGAGGGTTGAGGGGTGAGAAGGGAGTTATAGATTGCATGCATAGGATGGGTTTTTTTTTTTCAATTTGCTTGACTTGTTTTTGGATTAGATTCCGGTATTTGGATCAGAAGCCATAATAACCAACCTCTCCATCCATCCAACCCAACCCCATCAAAGATGTTTCCCCCAAACATAATCCTTCCACACCCCACACAACCCCTCCCGATCCCATCCCCCCTGCACCGCACTCCCCCCATCCCTCCCAAACACCATAACCCGACTCCCATTCACCCCACTCACTCCCCACCCCTCCATCGGCGCACGCCACGGATCCCTCGCGAACCGCGCCCACGCACCTCTCATGGTATCGCTAAGACGTTTCTGCGCCGCCGTCGCATTGGTCCGATTATATGTAGAAAAAACGAGCGGGATTTCCGAAGCGTGGTACGCGCCTTGAGCGGAAACGGGCCAGCGGTCATCAGGAAGGGTCGATAATCGTTGGTTTGGGAACGTGGCGTTGAAGAGGTAGCGATACGTTGGTATGTATCGCGTGGAGGAGTTGGATAGGAAGAGTGCTGGACAGTGGAAGTTCCAGTCCGTGTGGATCTGGGTTAGGATCGATATGTTGTCGTAACGACCTTGGGTGGGGTTGAGCGCGTAGGCGGATAGTATGGTTGTTTGGAGCGTCGTTTCGTTGGGGAATAAGAGGTTTAGGTATCGGGTTATGTCTGTGCCGTTTTTTGTGGCGTAGTAACTCCCGTCTTGGGTGTTGCTTCCGCCGATTATGGGGACGTGGGCGAAGGCGCCGGATTCGCGGCGGAGCCGGGGGTCGCATACGATGGTTTTGTTGTCTCCGGCCATGCCGAAGGTTATACTGTACATCTCCTGGGCGTAACGTAGTGCGGGGACTGGGGTGTTGAGGATGCAGGTGTACTCTGCTGATGGGGAGCGTGGGGATGAAGTGCAGTTTGTGTGGTTCAGGAGTGAGTCCCAGGCTGTGAAGAGCGTGTCGTTGCAATTGCCTAACGGGTTGTAACTATATGTCCCGCTCTGCATTATGGCGGCCCGGAACGGCGGTTTCGAGTCTCGGTTCTCGCCCCATGGACTGGTGAGAAGTACGTCTACCGCATATGCGCCGGCGCTCTGGCCGAAAATCGTCACGCGAGAGGGATCTCCCCCGAATGCGGCGATGTTGCGTTGCACCCAGTCCAGCCCTGCTCTTTGGTCGAGGAGCCCGAGGTTACGTTCTGTGAGGTTGGTGATGGCGGGGGAGATGGGGAAGCCGAAGACGTTGGTACGGTAATTGACGCTTACGACTATGATGTTTTCCAGGGAGGCGAAGGGGGCGCCGGAGTAGATGGGGAGGTTTGTGGAGCCGAATTTGTAGCCGCCACCATAGAGCCAGAAGAGTACGGGAAGGAGTCTTTTAGAGTCTTTTTCCGGGGTTGGGTGGCCTTGCGTGTGTTGTCGTGGGGCGAAGATGTTGAGGTAGAGACAATCTTCGCTTTCTTCGGGTCGGGTTGGACTGAACACATCTTGAATGAAGTCGCGGGACTCATAAGGGTCTATATCACTATCAGTATGAGTACCAAGATATCATTACCAAACTATACAATCATCCGCTACAAGCATCTCTACCTAGCCGAACACGATCTCTCCAACCCTTATAAGCATCGAAACACTCCCCAACGGAGAAGAAATAATACTCACTAAATACCTGTATACAAGCAGGACCAAACTCCTTCGCCTCAATCTCCCCACTCCAACGCGTCGGCCGCGGTGGAGAAAAGCGACCCGTTCCAATCGGTGCCGACGCAAACGGGATGCCCAGAAATTGATTAACTGCGACCGTTGCGCCGTGCAAGCGCGTAGTCGTTCCGATCACGATCCCGCCCTCGATGGTCGCGGTGGGGAGATCTTGGTTGGCGTTGGCCGAGGTCCCGAGGACATGTATCTGCGCCAGGGCGCTTATAAGCGCAGCGACGAGGATCTTCATGACTGCCAGATGGTTGGATAGGAAGGGCTGTGTGTTATTGCAATTATGGGTCTTTTTATTACTGCAGAGATGGAACCGTGGGTTTGGACATCGTTGGACGATCAATTTCCTGGTTTTTATGGTCGGGGACTGGGCATGTCCTCGTATTCGACCCCGCTTGAAGGATGCAAGATCAAGGGGGCCATTTTATCCAGATATTGACTTTTTGGGGGATGGTTGCGAGATGGGAGCTGTTTGGTGGAAGTTTGATTTTGGGGATGCGTTGTGGAAGGTTGGACGAAGACCTTGGGAACTACAATGGGAATGTAGGTGGTAGATGATGGCTTTTCTAAAACTAGATCCGGCTTACTCGACGGACCTGGGGATTAGAGACGGGTGCTCGTTAATTCAAAGGTGCATGGGAGAAAGCTGTTGTGTAGTAAAACCCCTTTGTGGCAATACGAGTTGTAGTCGGTAGAAACTTCCGAGTGGAAGAACGTGCGAATGACGCCATTCGCTACATCATAAAATGCACGGACCATAGTTACATTTATCTTGCTCTTATTTCAAGTCAGATAGGAAGTCTTCGTAGCTGCATGTAGTGCGCTTATATTCGGGCTTGGAGTCTTCGGCCAACTCGAGGCTGCACTTGTGTGAAGCCTTTATTAGTATATTAGAGAACGGTTGGACAGAGGTTGTGATAGATAGAATACTAACTACGGGGAATTGTAGAGTGAAGGGGAGATTCCATAGGTTGAACTGATAGATGTAATTTCATAGTTTAAGGCGAATATTCTTAGGTGAATAACACACTTGGACATCACGTACTTCACAGTATCCATAGGCAGTGAAACGGAAAGAATATAATCGCATCACGTGAGAACAGCGGACACCAGTGAAACTCCAAGTCTTCACCTATAAAAGTCCCCAGCACACTAGCAACAACGTACCCTCAACACTCAACCGTGAACCACCCTAATAGTGCAACATCGGAACATATCAACGCACAACCAGATATGACGCCAACAAACACAAATTCCGACGAGCCTAAAACCACCACACCAGAGGCCACCATGGAGAGCCCGTCATCCCAAACCTCGAGCATTGCTCGCTCTCTCGCGCCTCCTAGATACCCCGTGTTGCCGCCCGAACTCCATCTCGCCATCCTCAAGGAATACCTGAAAATGAGCATCGTCATCGACAACCGTGCGCACGCTATCATCCTCTCACTATTCATAACCCCCCTTCTCAAAGTTCGCAGTCATAGGTTCATGATAGATGCCCTAGACACTTACTACAAGCACAACACCTTCGGCATCTCCGTCGTCGATTACGGCACACGATTCTCACCACTCTTGATACCCCAGTTCGCCCGCCGCATCCGAAACCTCGAATTCCGCCTCGGAATAAACTCCTTAGTTAATGCGCGTGCTCGATTCAGTGATTTTCGCTGCTATCGTACGCTCTGGTGCCATCTCATGTCGCTGAAAGTGGGTAGCTATTATCCTAATTGGGAGGAGAAGTTTACCGATCTTCGGCATTTGAAAATCGTGATCGAATACGATGCTTATAGGACTGAAGGCGCTAACTGTCCGTGCCTGCGCATAGTTGTTGATGACTTGAATTTGGTTAGGGCGACATTGCGTATCAAGGCGAGGCCGAGGAAGCTTGAGGTTGAGGTGTGTAAGTCGTATTTTGAGGCTTATCCTTGTGCATGTGGATGTCAGGGGGAGTTGAAGGAGATTATTGAGGGTATGGTAGAGCTTAATACGGATTACGCTGGTTCTAACTGAGGTGCTGGGTGGATATGTGGAGATCGAAATGGGGTTTCGGACTTGTAGATGACATGGAGGGGGTTCTATGGAGGAAGTGAATGTTGGGCATTGATTGATGAGTAGAAATGATATGGTTGTTTAGCATTTTCAAGTCAGCTGTGTAAAACGTTCGATACTATCGTCCAGACTATATATTAAATGAGGCTTTTATGATCATGTGTAAAAAGGTACCGGACCTGAGCTGACTTTCGTCAAGATCTGAGTCCCGCGTTATATGTACACTTGTCGAATGATGCAAGCCATTCGCGATGTATGTCTCCCTTGCGCAGTGCTACCTCCAAAATTTGCTCTTCGTGGATATGCGTTCGCCTGGTGCAAACCTATCACTTTTAATAATTGTTCCAAGTATGATGTCGATTATATCGTACATCCGAAGCTAGCTTAATGGTACATTACAACTGTTAAAAAGGGTCTTTGCCGGCGTGCGTGTCGAAGAAGACCTTGACTATAGGGCCGGTCTCGAGGAGGGATGTCAGGGCGAGTGCACTTTCGTCCTCTTGAAATAGGGCGACATTGAGTTGTGAGAGGCCAATTATATTGGCCGTTGAGGCTGGTTTGACGTATACGATTAGGCTGCGTGAGTCCACAGAGACGTACAGAGACGCGGGGTTGTTTGGAAGTCCGACGAGGCTACCTATATGCTGGGAGGGTTCCTGGGATGGGGACACGCTCTAATGAAATCGTTGGAGTGGCTGAAGTCATTTTCGGGATGAATCGAGCGACGTATTCAAGGCACGCAGAACATGCGGAGTAAAAAAGTTAGCCAAGTATTGCTTTGAGTAACGGGGCCATCGTTGCGAGGTATAGAAAAGATGGAACCGTCGGAGAGGCTTGTAATACGGCTGGCTTTGTGTCGATTTGTCATTGGATGGGAGTGTTACACAACGTTACTGTCATGCCAACAATTCATGTAGCCAATACACTTATCGGCTGCGGTCTTACACGATACGCCCCCATGCGGCTACATTCACGTAGTCGTCAGTCGAGAACACGATTGTGACATACCGAGTTGCCTTCTCCATAACTTCTACGGCGTCGCTGTTCTGGCTGGTCTAGACTCTCATAACAAGACGCGAAACACGGTCCTCGCTATGTTCTGCTAGAGCAGCCTAGTTTCTACGCATTTTTGGAGGGAGATTTTGCCAAGCAACGTGCCTATCTGCCAACCATACGGATAAACTCTCAAATTCCTTAGTATCACTCACATGGCATTGCGAATGCCTTGGAGCAGAAGCTTTATCTATTGAACCTGTATCCTATACCACCGAAACTCCAAGGCATGATATATTCTACCATCTAGTGTTCGACCTATGCTGGTATACATGGCACTATTTACACTAGTCAGGGAGAACTTCTCGCCAATGCCGTATCAGATTACAGATAGCTGTTAGACCTAGTTGTCTTTATACGCACAGTCAAATAAGGAATTATCTCACAGCAATGTAGCCTTTGTATATATGGGAGCCTCATCGGATCATCTCATCTCCATAACCAGACATTATAAATCTGATGCATTACTAGGATTATCTTTTTGTCTCTCGAATGTTCATCCTTCGAACTCAAAATCTGAGTTAATCCATTAAGAAGGGTCTAGCGTTGTCCTATGCAACGGGTTCGATATGTAACACGGATTTAACTGTTAAGGGCAGGAGAGTGGTGAACCGGGGTTTAATACTCCACATTGTGTGGACTGTGCGGCTCTAATGTTAACTGAGCTATTACTTATATAAACTGTCCGTTGTCGCACGTTAAACCATTACTCTCGCTACCTATTACCCAACTGCAGCCTCAACTCAACAACCTCTCCCACCAAACTCTCACGACAACCTTTCAAGACAACCTTTCAAGACAACCTCATCGAAGAACCTCTCTCAACAACCTACCAGAAATCAATGTCACTTCGAGCCTTACTAAAGGCCTGTAGGTCGAAAAAGATCTTTAGGAAGAAAGATTCAACGAAGAATCCGCCTTGCACCCTAAAGAATCCTAGGATAACGCTCATGGCGTTGCCAGCGGAGGCTCGTAACATGATCTACGGCTACGCACTCACTTCCGCTGGTACTTTAGAAGGCGATATCGTGCAGGACCCTATCACCAATGAGCTACAGGCTGTTGTTCGGACTGACAAGTCACGCATACCATTTAACCAGCTCAAGTACACCAGCAAGCAATTGAAAGAGGAGACCGAGGACCTCGAACTGCAGTACAACACTTTGACCTTCTCGAAAGCGACACACTTCTCTCCAGGCATGAACAAAGTAGAGAAGGTGCTACAGTTCATGTCGCTATGCAATCCAGATAGGCTTAGCTGGATTACCACTGTTGTTCTCCAGCCCAATATCTGCAAAAACTGCTACCGGGACGAGGTTTTGAACCATCGAGCGCGCGACCTGGTCACCCTAGACAACTTCTGCCTCCAGCATCCTACGATTACGTTCAAGTTTCTCCTCGAGCATCCGTACTTGTCCCGCTCACCCGGACCTTTCAACATCTCCCTCTTATCCTTTCTCACGGAGGCAGATCTGACTTCTCGCAAGCTACGACGACGAAGTCTTTATCACCTCTACGCCTCAAATCTCCCATTGCCCACTACTACAAGCACCATGATGGACAATGTAGCGGATTCTTGGCGAGACGATAACTTCGGTACTACTGGCACAGTGAGCGACATTCGTCTGACCGCTCCAAATTTAAAGTTCTTTCCTGTCGGGATCGAAGCTGGTGCCAAGCTTAAAGAGGATGCGCACCAATTAGCAGCACGTGCTGGGTTAAATGAGCGCCAAGAGGAGACATGGATCAACTTGATCATTGATATGGTAACCAATGGCTTGTAAAGTTGTGGATCTGCAACTTATCTATGACTTTGGTTTAGGATGAGGATACCTTATATGTTATTGGAGAGTACTGAGACACTATCAGAGCTCCGATGGATCATAGTCATATGGATATATCGGATGTTAGAGTAGTAGATATTCACGATTAGGCATTATGTATGTCAATCCTTGCGCTGTAGTGATCTGAAGGGAACAATGCCTGTCCCCGAAGTTAATGAACATGATCTTAAAACTTAGTTTTTTATATCAATGATGTCCCCCACTATGCTATCGTAAAAGAAATATAGATGATTGCCTTGACACCAGGTTGTCATATCGCGTCACTTCATTTGTCCTCGTTGACGTACTATTCTTCCAATCAAGAACGAACCCGTGAACATTTTCACAATCCTCCCCACGGGGCCCCACCCAACACGTGTTGGTTCCTCAACGATAAGACGTACCGCCGTTGGCCCAGATCCTATTCTTCCCCTTTCCCCACGGAATCTTTTGGCATCCAAACTCCTCCCGCAGTGTCTTCTCCACAGCTCCTGCCCAGGGTGTGGCAATTTCCGGCCTTAACAATCCACATTTCATCAGTCTCTCCCGCGGAACAATGAGTCCATCCTGGTGACTGATGACGAACATCTGAACATTGTCGACATCAAGCCTCACGCCCATCATCTTCAGTACATGGCGAAACATGGGAAGATCACCCGTAGACGGAAGCCACGTGTTGAGCACCACCCTTAGCCTGACGTGCTTCAACGCTGTGAACAGTTTCTGTCCTTTCGCTAACTCGACGATGGTGCCCCAGTCTGACATGCTTTGTAGGTTGGAGGGCGGCGCGATGCAGACTGTAAGGCCAACGAAAAGGTCGATTTTCGTGACCCATTGCCAATTGCGGGGTGGTGGTGCAATGGCTTTGTTTTTCGCATCGCTGCCCACATCTATCCCCTTCACCCACAACGTGTTTCTCGCATAGAAAGCCTGTGGCGCCAGACGCGCGAAGTCTTTGCAGACAAGGAAGTAAGGTAGAATGTCGGCGGTAAAGCGTTTGTGACCGATGCAGCCGTCGAGAACAAGGGCGGTTTCGAGAATTTCTAGCTTGAGCTCGTCGGGTAGTTTGTGCCAAGGCGACTGAACCGGCGATTGAACCGGCGATGGAGCCGGCGATGGAACAGTCGATGGAACAGTCGATGGAACAGGCGATTGAACGGGACTTTTGCGAGGGCCAATAGGGATGCTGCAGACTAGAGGGATATACTTTGGGGAAGCACTTGGGCGGCGCGGCAGTCTGCTTGGATGGAATGTCATCGCGACAGTTGGTGAATACACGCTTCAACGATGGGCCTGGGGTCGAGTGAATATGTACTGGTGGCGACTTCACAGCGTGTGAGGTGGCATGAAGGTCGAAGACGTGGTACCCTACACAAAGATGGTGGAATCGTGCCTGGCTAGTATTGCGCTAGACCCACCGCGGTAAAGGAAGTGAGGATTGCAGACTTTTGTTCCACTAGCACTACGTTACGACTCCAATCGAGACTTGGGTCAAGTTGCGATGATGTTAGGAAGGTTACTCAGTCTCCACCTCATGATTGGCGTCGTCGAGGTCCCGACTGTGCCGCTGTGCAAAGCCGCTTATCCGGAACGGGCTTAGTGTTTCCAAGTTTGGACACTATCCAACCCCGCCTGATGGATCAACACCAACTTCTCGACAGGATAAGAATTGTGAACTGGTCAGCCTGTGACTTTGGGTCCTTTTGCATATTCGCAAATATTATGTGACCTACAGTGTGCACGCCACTGTGCTCTTCACGGCCTTTCCGAAGGCCCGTACGTCAACCCCGCTCACCCAAGGAGCTCCAACCCAATGTCTCCACGTACACCTACAGTTGTATAAACCCAATTAACTTCACCATGGTGATCAAATCCTTCATTCTTGATTTCTCAATCGGCAAGGCGTTCCTGACCCTCTATCCAAACGTCTGATACGTATGATGACATCGTGAGGATACAAGATGTCGGCTATCATTTTGATGTCTTTGAGCAAGGGCGTCTCTTATGTGAGATGCCAATCCTAGACCGAAGGTGTGTGTTGAGAGACGTTATCACTGGCAAATTCAATGTACACTTCAAGGTACGAATTCGAGATCGAGAATACGAATATTTGGACAATCCTACTGCTACAATATGCGGTAAAAATATGACGTCAACTTCCAGATCGAGATGTTAGCATGTAGCTCACCACCTGCAAATGGATCATTACGATAATGACGTAGTGTTTTTAAAGAATTTGACAAAAATCACGTGCTAGACGCAATGGCATTCACGCATTATCAGACATCTAAATAACTACGAGTTGTGTAAATCCCGCAACGAATGGCGGGACTTGTTAAACATGATACTTGGTGCAAAAGCCTCAGGAAGTCCCACTGACTATACGTGCAAAGACGTCATTGGCGGCTTCAGTATAGCCCAGCCCCACAAAAGGAATCATCACGACTAGTCAAAATAACTTTGGTGATTCTGTTCCCTGCACTCCTCCAATCAGCGGAGGAACTCACCGGTTTTTTAACATCATTGTCAATACCCCTCGTTGATTACTCTTGCACGAACCCAGTCACGAAGACGTCGACATGGTGGAGACTTGTGTTTCACGGCCTTACTTTTTCTACGATCTAGATACCTTCGAACAGAGCCGTGGAAAAAAATGCGAGGCCTGGAAAGATAAATGTCTGAACTTCTCAAGATGCAGGTGTACGATTTGTCCAGACTACAATGTTTGCCCCGACTGCTACCAAGCGCGTTATTTTACTCATGCGATCCACGAGTTTGACGAAGTCGATGTTTCTTATCTTGTCAATCGCGCAAGATCAACGAGAAGCAAAAACCGAGAGTTTGCCAGATCGGATACTGCTTGCTACACATGCTTCGATAATCGTCCAAACAACATGTACCCAGCATACCTGGTGAAGTCGAAAGAGCACAGTAGGGCATACGAAAAGCTTCTCGATGCGAAACATCTATGTACAGACCAGAGATCAATTTGGCAGAGTTTCGGGGAATCCTTGGGGATTCAAAGAAGCATTGCTCTGTATCTGCTAGATACAAATGATTAGGAAGTGCAGGATGAAGAGCTTATAAAGCGTTTCGTTCAACAGGTCATCGGTAAATCGGACCGCTGGGTGGATTCGTGGATGTCATCACATAGGATCTACATGTCTGACCTAGCCAGATCTGGCAGTAAAGGATAGCAGCTCTGCTCATTAGTATACAGGAACTGGCTGCTGCGTCTCCGTCGGTGGTAGTAACTGATCATTGGATCCAAATGGCAATCGAGCCAACGCATATCCGTACAAATGGGATCACGAAAGCGATAGAGGTAGATATAGCAATGGTGGATGCTTGGACATGGTACTTCCATGCTCTACCTGGAATTGATCCACCTTGTCCAGCCCGAAAATAGCAGACGTACAAGGTAGCATAACCAACTTTAGAGCAGGGTGTTTGCAAAACACTGACTGCACTGGAACGCCGTAACATAACTTTCCATGCCGCGGAGATACTGTGGCAGTGTCGCACTTGTATCAAGTGCGAATGTGGTTATTGCGCTCGACATACCACCCGGGACAATGATCACGTCGAATTAAGGATACAGATATGGCACTACCAAATTTCAAACCAGGAAAGATTGACATACGTGTTTTGGGTCTATCTGAACGCTGGAAATACTACGGGAAGCCGTTGGCAAAACGGATATCAAGTGCAGCTACGTATGAGTGGGGGACCCTGACTATACCACTGTACACTCCGCGTCAGCTTTCAAAGTCCAGTGGTAGGTTGCCAGTACTCTCGGGCCTAGCAGAATTAGTGGGATCATGAGAGAAAGTTGATTATATTCGTGGGATATGGAAGAGAGATGTGCAGTTAAGTCTCCTTTGGGACGTTGGAAGGGAAGAGGAGCAACCTGCCCTTTTAAAGCCTCTAGAATCCTCGTTCTCGTGGGCCTCCGTTGACCAAAAGATTGAGTATCAACTTCCTGGACATGCGGCACGAGATTCATGGGAAAATTCTTACGGTAGCGTCAGTGTTCGACTAACAGATCACGTCAAGCTCACAAGCACGGGCCCATACGCAACACTCTCCGGTGGTTGGATTAAACTAGCTGGCTTGGTGCTGGCGTCGGTACTGTCTTTGAAGAAGAGCCAGACTACATTTGCCCCCACTAGGGATTACCTATTGTTCGAACGGTTGTCCATCTGGTGAGTGTTTCAATCCGACACGTACCTCCAAGCATTGGGTATTGAGAGCGAGGATAGCGTGAGTACCGGTACCGCTCGCCAATCGCAGAAGGAATTCACCAGCCTGGCCCATCATCTTGAGTATGTAGTTGATTGTCTGGTTGCAGCGAATATCCCCAAGCGAAATTTAGTGGAACAGGAAACAGGTCAAGCCTATCACGAGGATATCATGATAGTAATTGGAAAGGTGGGGCGTTCTGGCTCGGTCTGTCATAATGAAAGATTCTAAGACAGTGTTCTTTTTCGATGCCAACGTGGGGACGCGGTGGCTTAGACAGGCGATAGAGAAGGAGATCGTTATTCAATAGTAGTTTAAATGTGTCATCAGACACATGGACCGCGGACGGCAATGAGTATGAAGCAATTATATACGACAGTACTAGAACTGTGGATTCTCCATCCCTTGCGTGATTACATAAAAAAGCTCTAATTCTCTCCCTCTTCCGGACACAAACTACCTTCCTCAACTATCGCCACAAAGGTAGCTATTATGCTCTATGCCTTCATACAAGGCATCAAATCCTAGTAGTAGAGCATTGCATGTTGTGACTCTTTCGTTTGACAGCTAGTGACGTAGTACAGCCCTTAGCGTACAAATCTATTGACCGAAGCAGAATCTTTGGAGGCCTGTCACGCAATTTCAGAGCAAACGGATCGGTTGGCTGTGGTCGTATCTAGCTTTTGCAGTTATTACCAAAGCTTCTGAGACACAACAACTAAGGCCTCCTCCGCCGCAACCTTCAAATTCTCGCACAGGCACCCAGGACCTACTACTGTAAGGGCCGCCATCAGGACCGCCACCGTCGGCACATCTCAATGCCACTGATAGTACTAACAGAGCTCTGCTAGTTTACCAACCCACAGACCGCGACAGCGGTAGTGACAGCGGGTCACAAGTCATAGAGTGAGTCTACTGCCCAGATGTGCCCCCCCCACCCCTCCCCTGCCCCCGCCCCCGCAATATTTCAATGTCTGAGCTCGTCCAGCACGGACAAAATGACCTACAGTGAGGAAGCGTGGGCCATGTTCCCAAAAGCCTCCGACCCGGCTGGGCAACAGAACGACATGAGCGCCAGCTCATGCAGTATCACTAGCGGAAACGATTCCGGTGGTGAGAGTGGTGATCTGGAGCTCAGCGAGGACCTCGCCGGCCTCCTTGATGTGTTGGATATCGCCAACGTTTCCTCTGGCACACCCACTCTGCAGCCCAAAGGGAGCTTAGATTACTACAGCAGAAATGCTCAGGAAATCAAGGACATGATCTTCAAGAACGTCATCGAGGAAGGGTACGTGAACGCTGCTCAATGCCTGCACGGAAGCACTTACAGCGCCATGGCCAACTACTGTCGCGTATCTAAGGCGTTTGGTGAGGATGTCGGCAAGTTCTTTGCCACCAACGTCCTCTTCATTCTTCAACCCGGCCCTAGCCTTGGCGAGAACAACAACGACGATAAGAGCCTCACTCCCTCACTCTACTACCCCAAGCTCTCAACCAGCCGCTTCATCAAGAGCGTTGACTTCTATGGGTACAGTCCATTCGCCGGCTATGGAAGTCTTCTTTATGCCGAGAACCCCGAGAAGCACAGTATGTGGACGGGCAAAAAATTCAAACCCGAAACTTGGCGCTTCTTGCTTCGGCTCATATCCGGCCAAATGGGCTTCTATAACCTTGAGACTATCCGCGTGTTCTTCCCGCTCCAAGAGTGGCATGTCAAGTCTATGCGCAACGCATTTACGGGTTGGAAGCTCCGTATGAAGACTCCCGATGAAGGGTATATCGTGGTCTTGATCGATGACAACAACTGGTACACAGACCTCGAGTACATGATCGATGCATGGGAGTTGGAGCATCCGGGTCAGAAGATCAACCTCGATCGCTTTGAGCTCAAACACCGCAATGATATGGATTCGCAGCTACGTCTCGCGGGCGCTACGGCGGATGCATTGACTGCCAATACGACTAGGACGGCAGTTACGGCCCCGCTCATCCGCGACGTCGACACCGATACGTTCTACGACGATATGTTCTACGAGTCGGAAGCCTCCGGCGGTGACATCGATTCCTAGGATTTCGTGGGTTGCGTTCGGGTACAACGATGGCTGCTACATCGTTTTCGGCATGGTTTTCTGTAGTATAGACGTATAGCTTGGCCAACTGGAGGACATATGGCTTTCGGCATCCGGCATAGTTCTCTCTACGTTACACGTATCGTGTATTCAACTGGAGGATACATGGGTTTCGGTATTCGGAGTGGTTTTCTCTAGTTTACACGTATAGCAAAGCTAAGTGGAGGACACGCCACTAGGGAATATGAGATCAACGTCATACTTTCTTGGTGCCCTGAGATATTGCCTATGAAGTGATAAATGAAGTAAGTTCCATACGGTTCGTGTTGGTATATGGTTTGCGAGGTTATACGTGGTTGCTATCAACATGGTGAACGACGATCTTTTCATCCGTCATTTCTACATGATTCGAGGTAAAGAAAGGGAAGTCTTTCCCAGCCAACGCCCCGATTGCTGTGTCCACGGTGAACCAAAGTGGCACGTTACACCGCGCTACCTAACCCAATACGGACTAGTAGTATGCAAGACAATCCTTATAGAAGGCTGCATTCTATCTTTGCTTCCCTTCTACCTACCACACATCAACAACCTTCAACGTGGTCTTCAACTTCCACTTTAATCGCACGATGACTTCAGTACCACTCGTAAACGCAGTCGATCGGCGGCCCAATCGCACAACGGTTCCGACATTACTTCATTCCTTCGCCCAAGGATGGACCAATCTACCTACCGAGCTGAAATTGCGGATCATTGGATTCTGCATCCTAGACACATTAAAAGCACAAAGCCATCTTCCGCGATTCGCGATCTATAGGGGGTGAATATGAAGTATCTCCGCTACTTCACCTCCTCCGCACAACACCCGAAATTGCGTCCCTGGCACGGGAAATGTATTACCAAAAGCATACGTTCTACATGCAGGTAGGATGTACCGGCACCTTCCTCAGGCTATCACCACGTGTCAACCAGTTCATCCGACGCATCAATTACAGGATTGTCTTCAATGGCAACCCTGATGATGATCGGAGGGTTAGAGAAGAAGTACAGAAGTTCGCTAGAGATGTGTCTTACTATGGGTTTGTCAGCTTGAAGCACGTGGCTGTGATGCCCAGCTTCCTCTATCCTCAGTTTACGATGGAGGATTATTTAGCTGTCAAGGAAGAGATGGGACACACACATGTATCTTTTCCTTGTAAAGGAGAGATCGATATCGGCTATACGCTGCACTTACTGGGTGTAGAAGCGAAAGATCAGGTGGAATACTTTGAGAAGTTATTTGGATATTGGATCGAGTTCAAGGAGTAGGACATTTGCGGGTAGGCAAGGGTAGATGATTTGAAGGCCCTCGAGTATCTAGACTCGAGGTACACGAAACCCTGGCTTTTTGGTGTGGTATATTGGCTAGGTGTTACATGGATTGGAAACATCGATAGTTTTGAGCAGGTGTAATGGATAATTACTGTTATATGTCGAGAGCATGAGATCTTTTCCTGTTCAAACGGATACTTTTCTGGTCAGGCTACTGGCTTCACGTTATTTGTAGCTTCAACTAAGCTTGTAGCTTTCAGAACACCTGTTACACATTTCTTTCAGAAAACTGTTGTTTGGCCGGGTTTGTACATATGAAGTTTGCTGCCTTGTACATGTTACAGCCTGGTATAACAATAGCTGAGTCCATTGTGGGTATAGTTAACGTGAGAGCACGTCTTCTATTCAATCTTTTTAAGGAAATGTTTTGGGATCCTAACCCGCTCAAAATAGTGTAACCAGGTAGTATCAAAGACGTGATAGAAGAGTGCCATTCTGGCTGCGCATGAAGTAGTTAGCATAATCATGAATTTCAACGGCAAACCGTTTGAAGCAAGCGATGAGATGGAAACAGTCCTATGATGTTAGCATTTGAGGCCTTCGTTCGGGGTTCAAATACTTCCCTAAAAGATCCTCATCGTGCTGATTACTATTGTCAGGGGAAGATCACGTGTCGCTTCTCACACCGGGCACGTACTGCAATGCGCGCTTGCTGAGTAATATAGTACTCACTCCTTCGATATAACCCTCGTAGCCTATAGCATTCTATAGCAATCAACCCCTCTGACTGTATCGACACCCCGCGGGAGGAGAAAACCGTTAAGAATTCCGTCAACACTATGACTCCATTAAAACCAACACCCCTTCGACAAATAAAAATGGCATCCAAGTCCAACAAAGCCATCCCTTTATACGTACACCAAGAAATCCCCGGCGAAGCCACCACGGTAATCAGCACACCTCATGAGATCACCATCAACGGGATCAAATTCTGGTCAGCAACACCGATCCACATCACACCCGTGGAACCAACGACAATACAATCAAGCGCACCTGCTTCATCCTTCGTCACCGGTTGGAACAACCTTCCCTTAGAACTGAAGATCGAGGTCCTTTCCCACAATCTCGTAGCCACAAAGCCACTAGGAGTCAACGACTGCACGGGCAGCCACATCGCACCCGTAACACAAAACCTATACCACCATCTCCGCTCGACTCCCGAGATTGCCGCATTAGCCACTGAGATCTTTTACAGTAAGAATGTATTCGAGCTCAAACACGTCGATAGGACTCGCATGTTACTGCACCCCCAGCGAGTCGTGAACCAGTACATTCGATCCGTGATATATCACGGTCTTGACACTCTCTACAGTGATCTACCGTTCATAACGTATGATCATCGGTTCCTCACTATATACCATGAGTTCCTCAGCCGCTTTCGGAAGATGTGTGGTTATTTGAACCTGCGGTCCGCGATACACGTTCTGGAGGACATTCTGGGTGAGATTGAAGAGAGTCCGGTGGTGTTTCGGTGTAAGGGCTCGCTCAGTTTGGATTGGTACGGTCAGCGTCCGAGGAAATGGATTCAGAGACGATTCAAGAGGGTGATGAACTTTAACAAAAAGACATCTACACCAATCTAGAAGCGTGCACTGATTGAGGGGTACGTCTGATCAACTTATATAGCAATGGATACTTGTAGTACATGGCCAATTCCCAACCTTGAAAACTATTTTGCAATTCAAAACAGTAACGTGAATCCGCAGCTTCAACACTTACCTATTCGTAATACAGCTCTACATTCCCGACCTCTCCGCCACAATCTCCTCGCTCAACTTCCACAGCCTCTCAGCCGCATCCCTATCCGTCGCATACGCAGGAACCTCCGGACCCGCCTTCTGACAATCATGCAACACGACCACCTCCTCAGGGTCCAAGACCGGATCCAGCGCAGCCACCAAAGTGGTCGAAGCTCCCTGATCAATAGACTTCAAGAATCCAAAATTCGCCACAATGTCCTCGGAAAATCGGGGCATAGCATTCTTCACCCCCGTACTGTGAGCAAAGCCCGGACTCACCGAAAACGCCCTAATACCCTCCCTATTGAACAATCTATTGAGTTGAACCGCATGGAGACAATTAGCCGTCTTAGAAGCCCCATACGCGATATCATGAAGATAAAACGGCGGATCAGGAGTCGCACCCCCAAACATCCGACTCAGTACCGGCCATCCGACCGGTTTCTCGTCGTCGGGGACATCGGTGCTGTGACGCTCGTACTGGTAGTCGGTGAAACGGACGGGACTCGCAATCATGCCCAAGGAAGTGAGTATCACGATGCGAGTAGCACCGGGGGCATTCTTCTCCGCAGCAACGCGAAGTTTGGGGAGAAGGAGGTTCGTGAGGTAAAAGGGCCCGATGTGGTTTCCGCCGAAGTGGACTTCGATGCCATTGGAGGTTTCGAGACGCTTGTTTTCGAGGGCGTGGCCGCCGGCGTTGTGGATGAGGATGTCTAGGTGTGGGATCTTCTCGTCCGAGAGGATCTCTTGGGCGGCTTTCTTGATGGAGGCGAAGGAGCTGAGATCGAGCTTTAATGGTCGGATGGTGGATTTGGGGTAGTCTGATGCGATGGCGTTTCGTGCTTCGGCGAGCTTTGCGTCGTTGCGGCCGGTTATGATGACAGTAGAGGCGCCGCCGTGGGCAAGCGCTCGGGCTGTTGCTTCTCCTAAACCGCCAATACTGACACCGGTCACAAGTACAATCTTGTTAGCACACTGAGAAGCGTAGGTTTCTGCGACCTGAAGTGCGCCGGTCTCTTTGTCGAAAGAAGGATTGGAAGTCATGATCAGAGTTGGAGTGTAAGGTATGACTAGAGGTGTCCGGCAACGGTTTAGTTGTAAATATCTCCCTTTATATAGTTTATACTCTGGGCTTTTGGCTATGCCACTGCGGTATACCGCGGACGAATTCGGTGTTCCGCGCAGCGATGGGAGGCATTACCCAGCAGCGATCACTCATAAGCGCTTACAGGTAAGTACATACCCAATAGTCTCACGTAAGAGATGGTTAATATCTCACAGACAATAATATGAAGTGCATGTTATCATCAGTAATAATACAATTGCTTATCATGGGCTCTAAGTACATTCAACTTAGGCGTGACTGCAACTTCCCCGCACTCGACGTGGTCTCTCATTGCTTGCTGTGTGCCAACTCACTCTGCGCCGCAGCCGTTGGCCCTCCTTTTACCCTTTCACCACCGGTAACCTCCTTTTCACCCTCCGTGATATCATGTAAAGCCTGGCTCGTGATCTCCTCTCCTGCATGCTGCTGCGCTCTCGCCGTCGGTCCTCCCTTCACAGGCTGATCTAGTCCAGAGAGTTGCTTCTCTTTTTCCGTGATGGTAGAAATAGTGTCGCTATCCAGCTTGCCCGATGCTGGAGACGAGTCCATAGACGACGAAAGTTGTGTCAAGATTGACTGCGCAATTGCCGTGGGTCCGCTCTTCTGAACAGGTTGGTTTGGTCCAGTGATGACACGCTCGCCTTCGGCGATGTCTGCAATTACTTGAGCAGTCAGGGGATTGCCGGCGTGTGCTTGAGCGCGCGCTGTTGGGCCGCCTCGAAATGGGTCAGATTGGCCCGTAAGAGCTTTTTCCGCTGCGTTGATTTTCGTGACAAAGTCCGTGTCCACGGTGTTTGAGGCCATGGCGCGGAATGTGGTAGAGAAGAAAGCACGGCGGGGATATTGGACGACCGGTGCTGTGGGACGCAGTGGAAGGGTACGGAGAAATTTGGCCGACATTTTGGGAAGAGGTATTGGAGGTTGGAGGTTGGAGGAACGAGGTGTTGTTATGATGGAATGGGGAGTTGAAGGCGAACGACGGGAATCGCAGAATTTTGTTGTCTTGGGAAACTAGAAGGTAATGATGATGCTACTATGAAAATTTACAGTCGTCATGTCATGACGGCTGGATGAAATCGCACTGATGCAGGTACAATCGCCGATTCAGCGGCAAAGATGAAGATGTGGAGACAGATGATGTAATTCAAAAACGCCGCGCTAGCCGTTTTCAGCAATACACTGCTTGGCATGCGATGAACCTCGTAATATCAAAGCTTTAACTACTATCTAGTATCGCCATATCATATTCCTGCAAACCCAGGTCGATTGGTAACCACAGGAATTAGTCATCTAACTGCGAATCATCCTAGCCATAGTACACTTTGATTCAATGGCCCTATTCACAGACCCTACTTGTCAACTTTCTTCGCGTTGGTCTCATCGGACCAACCGGAGTACAGGTCAGAGTCGTGGAGTAGGGTACCTTAAGTATAGGGAAGATGAACACGGCCAGACAAGGACGATAAACTTTCAACTCCGCAAACTCCAGAAGGCATTATACCTTCTTTTCGTCCCGTTGGCAAATGTTCCGCAGTTCCCATCTTATACCTTGATATATAAAGTTACTCCCAGTCTCCGCAATCCCAATGGCAACACCCTCCGTTCATATTTTGAGAATATCATAATAGATATCAGTTCAACATGGCCTTCCCCAAGACCGCAGCGCCCGTTTCCCTCCTTGGCCATCACCGCATCCTCTTCCCCCAGATTTGCTAGTGTATTTGTATCGTTGGGGGGAGGGGGAGTGGCTGGGACTAGAAACCTTTCGAGCTGAGAGTGCTCAGAGTATTGGGGTGATGAGGATTCTCGAATCAGTATGTGATAATGTGACTGACAAAAATGAGCGAAACTGTCATCGACACAGCAGTCACCTACCAATCCAGCGAAAGCGAGCAATAGCTCAGCGAATGAATGGAAACCAAAAACCGGCGGGACGAAATAATCCTCGCGAAGGATGAAAAATGAGGCCTTGGAAATGGCGCAACGATGTAACACCCAAAGCAGTACCTACTCCAATTCCCCTAACGCAGACCCATCATAAACACTACCCCTCTCCTGCCCCCAAGTCCAATTATCCGCAAATCCGCAACCCGTCCTCCCTTGCGATCGATCCTCATCTGTCACTGCCGCGAAAGCCTTCTTCCCAAGAGTATCCGCATCGACCTTGCCACCAGTATCATTATACCACAGCGAGACCTGCACGAACAGCGACCTCTCCCTGAAAGCAACAAACGACATAGCATTCTTCCCAGCGTTGGCTCGAGACCGATAAGTCGATGACCTGCTAACAAGCACATAACTAGCGGTCAGACTTCCAATCCTTCTCCGAGAATTCGCGGCACAGAGCGAATACTCGACGTACGGCAGAGCCAGAGACAGGATCTAGGAAGGCGCTGTGGAAGGTCCTTGTACCACTCACCAAGTCGGTTCGACGCTTCAATCCCATCGTTCATCTTCGCGAACCCAACCATCGCCGCCGTCGCAACGATAGCTTTCTCCATAACCTCACCCTCGAACGTCGAAGCACAAATACGCTCCGCATCCGGCGCAGCACCGAAAACCGTCAAGCCCAGCATAACCACAGGCACTCCAGGAACCGGCGCCGTAGACGGAGCGCGCATAAACACCAAGCTGGCCGAAAGAGCAGGAGATGGAGATGTCAAAGCCAGAAATATATGCACCACCGAGCCTACCGCCTCAGCAGGGAAAACGAGACGACAGGACAATATCTCATCATCCGTCAAGTTGCGCGAGGAGAATCGATAGACGGCGGCGAGAGTAACGTAACGCTGGTAGAGACGGCACCCAAACCCCGACCCCCCTCCTCTCAGCGCGTGCCACAACATCTCCTCCTCACCGAGTAACGACCTCAGCCATCAGAATCCTCTCGGCAGTGAAAACGGCACATCACGAACCTCGCGAAGGAAAGCGACTCCTATCCCATCCCATCCCATCCCATATCTCTCCCACACCTAATCCGTGACTAAACCCTCCCAACAGCGCCCCCACAACGCCCACAGCGTTCGAGTTCACGGTACACATGTACGACCCCCATTCCGCCAACGTTCCGAGGACGTGGGCAGTGAGACAGACACTGCCGAGGACGACCTCGGTCTTCTCCTCGTCGAGTGAGATGGTGGAGAAATGGTGGAGGGGGGGGGGGGGGGTATACAGTGCGGTTAGTGATAAGGACGAAAGCGCCATGGGCGCCGGAGACGGGGAAGATTTTGAGTTCGTTGATTGCGGCGTAGTCGGTGATGTTGAGGATGTGAGGAAGGGGAATTCTGAGGGAATTGGGTTAGGGTGTAGAAGGGGAAGGGAAATATCACTATGAATAATGGGGGAGATGAGGAATTGCAAAATCAAATACTAAACCTTCCACACCAAACACGGCACAGTTCGCCATCATTATTATT